>JAYMTK010002575.1:0-13627 GCA_036897405.1 Pelargonium myrrhifolium | reverse complement strand
GGGCTGGAGGAGGTGGACGGGGTCAGCCAAAAACAAATCTAGAGGGTGGTAGGGAGGTTCCTGGGCCCTTCGGAGGTAAGGGCGGAGGTGTTGGGGCCTAAGATGGCCATGTATTGGAGACCGGTGGAAGGGATGGAGGCGGCGGAGGTGGTGGAGGAGGAGGGCTGGAAATGGGGGATCAACGCTTCATGTTCATTTTTCACCATGAGCGTGATGCACGGAAGGTGGTGAACAGGGGTCCATGGGCGTATAACTTCAATACGCTGCTGCTCCGATTGCTACTGCCGGGGGAGGATCCGACCACGGTGGAGATCAATCACATAGCGCTTAGGGTGCGAATCCTGGGGATCCCGTAAGGGTGTGGTACGGGGAGGGTGTGTGAGGGGATTGGAGCATTTCTAGGGAAGTTTTTGGAGTAGGATGGGAAGGGAGGCCCGAGCTACTCACGGATTAAGGTGGAGCTGGATGTCCGCAAAGCAATCAAGAGGAAGATGAAAATGAAGGCGGGGGAGGCAGATGCTATGATGTGAATTTTAGGTTCGAAAAATTACCTCATTTTTGCTTCATTTGTGGTATAATGGGACACAGTGATCAGGAGTGTAAAGTTGCATATGCCCTGGGCGATGAGGTTACGGAGAAACCGTATAGAGCCTATCTGCGGGCTCATACAGGGAGGGGGACAGTGGTACAGACAAACAAGTGGATGAGGAACGAGGGCTGGAAGTCTTCGGCGGACGGGTCCGGGGACAGTTCAAAGATGCAAACGGATCCGACATCAGAAGGGGAATGGATGATTCCTTGAATACTATATTTCTGGCCAAATGGCGTCGACCGGTGTAAGCGGAGGATGGGCGGTCAGGGGCCAACGTGAAAGGCTTTCTATTTTCCTGTGTGTTGGTGGGTATTGGTATGATCGGTTGGAGGGGCATCCGGGGCAGATTCCTAGCTAGAGGCTCGGAATATGTTGGAATAAAGTTAGGCATGAGGGATGCATGTTTGAGAACAAGTTATCTCATTTCCCATGGACTAACAACTGGAAGTTATTCTATCTGGCTGCGGATCCAGTTACGTAGTACTAGCGATTTAGGTTTGTATTATGTATTGGGAAAACCTACATTCATGACTTAATGAATTTTTTCGTTGACTTTCAAAACTTCTCCCTTCCAAAAAAAAATTGTTTATTTTTATTAAAAAAAATTGTCTATTTTCTATTTTGAATTCTCACGAAAGTTTGAATTGTGAGCACTACTATTTGTGTGAGTCGATGACCGTGGACTCAAGCATGGCAGCTCATGTGGTTATGGAGGGACGGTGTGAAAATTGGCTGGAGGACACCATATTGTTTGACATCCGTGAGCTTTTAGGAAGTATGGATTGTGAGTACTGTTATTTTTGTGAATCAAAGAAAGATCGCCTATAAAGAGATGAATTTTGTATATTGGGAGTCGTCTCATATAAGTAGTTAAGACTCAGTCAAAACACAAAATAAATAGATCTCTCAAATTTATTGAGAAGAATATGAATGTTAATTTATGTGGTGACATCACCTCATTGGCACGACTAAAACCCCTTAAACTTTGTTTAAATTCTTTATACTTGTTTATATAGTGTCAATATCGGTTCCATTATCACATTGAAATGTGAGGTTGTAGATCGTGATAAAGACCCGTCTGTCTGGTCCGGTTCAGTACAGTCCATACATATGATGTCTTGCTTTTTGTCAAATCCTCAAGAATATGCTCAGTACAACGATGTTTAGTGGTCAAAAGCATTGGTTTTTAGCTGAATTTGATATTAAGAACCTAAATTTCTGGATATCAGTTTCTTGCTTTTGTCAAAATCCATACAAATAATCTTTCATGTGTGACATGATCACACTCTAGTACATTGTACATCATTATTATCAATTCACAGTCGCGACTAACAATAACGTTTCTCGTTTAAAACCACACGAACTTGTATCCGACGAGCTTCACATAAGACTTGTCTGAGTTTTCCGCCATGGATACGAGCTAGAGACTGTGATGTACATGTTATGTGCTCAAATGCTCTGGTTAAAGCTCAGTACAGAAAAAGATGAATATGCAAGAAGCTTTGCTGAGAAACCCATAAATTCTCCGATAAAACAAGAAGATTGTCACTAATGCACCAAACCGTGCATTGTAACTCGAAAACACACTTGGTCTGCAAATGACTTCGCTATGAATGCAGCTATCTACAAATTATTTCCAACGCATTGATCGTGACAAGTACATGAAAGGAACAAGTATAATCAACACCGAGACATAATTAAGACAAATGATATAACAAAGACATCGTTGTTATATAAATATTCCATGTTTTGCAATGGTGAGTTCAATAGGTCCAAAAGCCTCTACAATAACTCTCATCAAGGGTTTGGGAAGACAAAAAAAATGTAAGAACTGATGAGCCAGGGCTTCAGTTGGCTTCCAACCCTACCAATCAAAACTGTATGACAACAGTCCAAGACCATATTTGTGTCCCAAATAAAATAAACAAAATGAAGAAGAAAAAAAAAGACTCTAAGCTCTTGCTATCCAGGACTCGCCAACACCACGAAAGATGGAGAGAGCTTATTAGCAAAAGGTATGATATACACTGAACATCCATGGCTGCGACAGATTCACACAAACAGCTCTTTATGAACAGATGATCCAAGTGTTTTACCTTTGAGACCGACTCCATTCGTCATGTTAGAAGCCTGGGGAAAGCAATCATGGCCATTATGTTGTGCCCTGAAAACCCATAAGAAAGAGGTCTTCATGGGAGCTTGATCCGGGATAGCCTCCGGAGGAATTATTGTAACTTCGCTCTGTTTCCTCCTCGGCAAAAATCACCTCGGAGCGGCATTCCAAACTGCAAAATGCTTTCTCACCTCTGCAAAGGAACCAGAATTAGTCCTGCCAATAAAATCAACCCTCCTGCAAAGTAGAAACTTCAAGAAGAGATACGAACCCGTAAATATATATGTCTTCTCCTTCTTTCAACTCATTTTTGCACGAGTAACAAAAACTCAATAACTCATCAGAGGGAAATGGGGCGGGTCCCTCCGGGCGCCTAGCCACTTGAGGCAATCCAATCCCCTGTCCTTCCTTTTTAGCAAAATTGGACAACTCATCTGTGTGACACTCCAAAATACAGTCACCAAAAATGTGAGTTGTTTTAGGGTTCGGACCATGACAAATTACACAGGTATAGTCCTCAGAAAGCTCTATTTCTCTTGCAGAGAGAGCGACATAATTATGGCCAGAGCCAATGGATACCGGAAGCGACCTTGGTTTACTTACAAAAGAACTCTTCACATGTGAGCATCTGTTAATCACTTTAGGTAAACTCATAATGACAGTTCTATTTTCAGAACTGAAATTCTTTAAACCCAGATTTGGGTTTTGGGAAAATGAAGTGGGCCTGGAATCCAACCACGAAGACACAATATCTTTAACGGGTTTAGGTGTTACCAGGACTCCTTCAATTCCATCAGCGAAGTTAGAACTACCCTCTGAGTTGGGAATACTGGTTTGGGAAAGCCACGGCGTCATGTAATTTCTAGGTAAGAAATTGGATTCCATGGAAGAGTTGAGCAACTCGTAGTAATGGCTTGAGCAGTCAGGGATATCAGTCTTCTTGACCTGCGGCCTGAAAATGATGTATTTCTTTTCAGGGGCATCAACAACTTGTCCAATGGCTTGGCTCTCGTCTGCAAGTGAATTTATAATGCCAAGGCCTACTTTAGTGCAATCCAGTATCTTTTTACTCTCGGCATGAGATGATGATTTCTGGGACCTAAAGCCAAAGGGATTCTTCAAGCTTGAAAAAACTATGTCAAGAGGTGATGTAGGACTTCGAGCTGAATCAGTGTCAGAAGAGTTTTTGGCACTAAAACCTATAAAGAAATTAGGAATACCAAATGAAGGGCCACTTGGATGTCTCGGGCTGAAGGCATCAGACTGATGATAAGATTCCGAGTCAAAACTAGCCATTTCAATTTTGATTAGAACATATAGACTGTTCTGAAGTGACCAGCTTCTCTTTCTCACTGTCGCAGGAATACCCTCAACCCTCTTGAAAGAAAACCAGCAAATCCTCACTGCATTGCATTCAAAAAAGCTAAAGGAAGTCATTAACAGAATCAACTCAAAGACATCAGAAATAAAGACCAATTAGCAATAAACCAAACTATAATAAAGAAGGTGAGAATAGCATTTATCACTTGTAATTTGCAATCACTAAAAATAAGAACATGTTTGGTTATATTGTTTTATTACACTTTGTGCACAGGAGAGTTAAAGATTCACAGCCATTATGCCAAAATTATTGGAATAACGACACTTCATAAGAATCGTTCTATCATACTTATGATAATGGAACAAAGAAGTTGCCATAAATCCATTCAAGATGAAAATTTTGGGGATTTTTTTTTTCCGTTTTCTATAATAGATATCCTTGGGCTAGACAAGAAATAGCCCTTTGCCACCGCTAACCCTGATAAAGACAGGATTAGATCTTCTCTTCTCTAATCATAAGATGAGTAGAGACCGCCCCTTGAATTGTTGAATCAACTTGTACTACATTCAAGATGGGGATACACTGATACTTCCTATGAGTCGGACCAACCAGACTCCAAAACAAAAATCCATATATTAGATTTAAGTTGAAATTGGGGCTTGAATGGATTAACATCTAGAGCACATAAAAATGAATGCCCAAATCGCCCTAAATTTCTAGTCCCCCAAAAGCCCTATAAGAAATTGAGAATTAACAAACCTAATGCAAAGTTTCACTAGCTAAGCCTCCACCAATGCCATGGACGCTTCTAATTAACATTGTATTAAAAAAAAATAACCTGAACTTCAGACACAAAACAAGGAAAGAACCTGAACTCCCAAACACAAAACCAGGAACACATGAGCAAATATGCATAGACAATGGAGAAGAAAAGAAAAAAAAAAGGTTTCTCCTGACATACAAATATTCAAATGTAACTGTAAAGGAAAAAAATGAGGAGCATATTAGGTGAGTAAATTGGTATTATCTAAGAAAAAATTAATGACAGACACTCAGAAATTAACTTCAATTGATTAGTGATTAAATGGGAAGAAATCAACCCCAAATGAAAAAATCCAACGAGACATTTAATGATCTCTGAAAGCCCAGCTAAGTACCCACCTTATCTCACTCTAAAACCCTCATTTCCTGAAACCTGGTATAGATGGTAAAAAAATAATCACCGACAGCCCAGAACAGCTAGATTTTGCACAAATTGGCCACAAGAATTCACAACCACACACGGTTCTGGGAGATGAACAAAAACAAGAACTTTGATCAGACCCAGAAACAGAAATCGAGTAATGAATCAATCATCGCAACAACAAAAAAAAGACAAAAACTTTCCTGCATTCATCGAAGAACAGAAACCCAAGAACACATGAACAAAAAAAAAACAATTTTTTTAGGAAGAAATTAAAACAACTGGGTACGAATCAAGACCCATTAACGAATCAGATAGAACAGTGATTTTAGTGGAAGAAAAAAACAAAAAAGACCCACCTGGTTTTCTCCTCACAAAAGTCTCGCAATCAGAAGAGAGAGAGATTGAGCTGGAAATGAAATTAATCGAAAATGTAGTGAATGTAGAGATGTTGACAAAAGCTTCCAAGCAACAAGCCTCTCCTCTGTGTGCGTCTCTCTACTCTCTCTACGCCATTTTTTTCTCAGCCTAGATTTTTTTCTCCCCCTTTTTTCTCTTCTCTTTCATGCATCAAAATCAGAGAAACAGTGAGGCCACTCAGGCTTCTGATATACACCTCTCTCTCTCACACACATAATTTACAAGGCAATGCGTATTGTACAACGTACTCGGTGAAATTACGAAAATGCCCTGTTGAGATAAGGTATATATCGGAGGAGTCTTGTGTCTAAATCACTTGGACCCAAAGAAAGATACAAATGCAGATCACGCCAATTATTTTTGTAAGTCACTGTCATTTTATGATCACAATGTCTTCATCTGTTTAATACCAACTAATCAATGAATGACACGTGGTGAGTTCTAACGATGATTTAATTTAAAACATGTTGAATTTCTTATTTAATGTACTTGAATTACACTATTGGTTCAATAGTAACTTTGCGTGTATAAAAAAATTTGCTTATAAATATTCAATTAATTAGCTAAATGTTGCACACAATCAAATTAACAAGAAAATGACTTCTTGTGCAACATACACTATTTCTCATTAAATAATATGAAAGGTTTCGGAGGATTTAACGATGCATATGAGTTTTGATGAGCGATTGGTACATTTGATCTTGGTATGTTTGACGTTTGTTCGTCGTAAGATTGTATTCGAAAACTATTTATTAGAGAGAGTTGTTGTCTAAAAAGAACTTGAGGCAACATGACTGGATATTGCCTTATTTTTATCTTATTTACCAAAAGGTTATTAGCTTTGTTTCGAGCCAAGAAACGTGATAGGATGAATCATGGGTATAAAGCTGCTAGGTCGACTCCGCTATTTCTTGTTTAAATTTCGTAAATGATTGCTTTTCATTTGTCGGGATAATGTAATGGAGAAAAATGTGATTTAAAATGTGTTATCTATTTACTAAAGAGCTTCGTGTCAAGCAATTAATTATTATAAGTACGCGCTCATTTTCAACAAAAGCACTTTGTCAGTATGCAAGGAAGACTGGAAAAGTAAGCAACGTTATTGGTGTGAGGGACGCAACGATTGGTGACCTATATATATTTGGGGCTTCCTGCACTTGTGGGTCGCATGAAATACGTACGAAGTGCTCAAGCATATTAAGGACATGGTTTGTTAACAAATATTCGGGTGGAGCAAAAAATTGCTATCAAAGACGGGTAGCGAGGTTATAGTTTGAAGACGATGACTCAAGTCGTTCCTAATTATTCTATACCGTTTTTTTTACTCCTAATAGATGTATGCAAAGTAGGAGATGATTATGATTTTTTTTTTTGTGTGTGGAGCGAAAGCGCGGGATAAGAGAAATTTACATTGGTGTTCATGTGATAAACCACGTGCCCAAAAGTTGGAGGGTCAATGAGATTTCATAAGCTCCGTGGTTTTTTAGTAAACAAGATTGGAGATTATTGGTTCATTCGTGATCATTTTTTGCAAAAGCATTTCGTGGGAAATATTTCCATAACGGTTCAGTGAATGAGTATCATAGCAAGCCAACAACTAGTTAACATCAAGTGTATTCATAGAGTTGAAAAAGGGAGATCCCGTTAATGTATCATGCGATCAATTCGACTGAGGTTCGTCACTTCATCACTTTGGCGATGTCCAAAGGTTGTGAAAAGGTGGTCACGTGAGTCACTTAATACATCTAGATCGTCACGTTAACAAAATAATTATTTAATATGTTTAACATTTCATGTGAAACCACTTAACGGATAAACTATCTAAAACTAACAACGATGATAATTTTACCTCAATCTATTAAATAAATAAAAATGAAATATAAGCCATAGTTTACACATTGCAGTAGTAATTGGGCTTTGGGCCCACTACCAATTGTTGCATTTTGGATCATTAATAAAATAAAAATAAAAGATATTGGGATGGTACTAGTACTTGCACAATAGATGAAAATATTTATAAAGATAAGAGCTTTTTAAGGACTAGTTTTTTACTTTTTACCAAATTAAGAGAGTCAGCACAAAAGGACAAAGTAGGGTGGTGGGTTCATAAAAATAACTGACAATTCTCTCTCACTATACTATACTATACGACACCTTATTTTAATATTATTTTATTTTAACGAGCCTCTACAGTAGTAACAGATAGGTCGTTGGACGGTCCATCTTTGAAAATTAGGTAAGCAATTTCCACACATATCTTCCGATACTAATCAGGTTCTAGATGGGATACATTCGAGTTCAGATTCTAAAATTAATTAGAATTGGACTCAGAAGGACTCCGTGAACGATTACATCTCCTATTATCTTTGGTTTTAGTCTCGACTTTTTGAGGTGTCCTTTGCCATTTTATCCTCGTGGCTTGTCCAAAACGACATCTTCTTTAATGACACTCACATCGGTTTGATCCCGCTCTTCATCAGGATTAAAGTTGTGTCATTCACCGTAATCTCCAACTTGCTCAATATCGACTCCACCGCCTCATCTTGAACCTTACAACTTTGGATGGCCTCTCCTCTTCAAGCGTCTCTCGGAGGTCGGAGCTAACTTATCTTGGTAGTTTGTTTGTTTTTTTTATTTTTATATTTATATTGGAGTATGTATTTTTTTATTGTTCATTTTTTCCAAGAATTTTAATGAAATCGGTTAAATAGTTTTGACTCCCACACCATTTTTGGTTTTAGTCCATAATTAAGGTTTTGTCTTATTTGAACCATTGTAAACTACTTCTATTAAGGAATTTTCATATGTCACGTCAACATTTGTTGATACGTCATCACACTACGTCAGCTACGAAGTTCATTTGGACATGCCACATCATCATACCGTTTCATTTCTTTATCATTTACAACAGAAATGACATTCAAAACAACACCATTTTGACAATCTTTAATGTAAAAATAAAAAAAAAACACAATATTTTGTATGTTGTGACATATATACATGAACTTTGTATTTAATGTGACATAATAATGTGTCAAAACGTGTTGACAGTCCCTAAAAACCGGCTTCAACCGATTAAGTGAGTTTAGGTATTAAAAATAAAAACTTACAAGAGCTCGTACAAATCAAAATCCTAATTAGTAGCTAGAACAGGATGGGTCCTGTACCAGAGCCGTCAAAGTTTAAACGGCGTGAATGTGACCATGATGGCATCATCTCCATGATTTGGTGGGTCCCGCAGCTCCCAGCAATGATGATGCCTCACGCGCTTTAGGTACAATAAAAAAATTACAATGCAGTTCTGTTTTGTTGTTTTGCGTGTTTCCAATTATAAAACAAAACAAAAATAAAAAATGGTGCACACGTGCTTGCCCCTGTGGGTGGTGCAAAGCTCGTGCAATTGGACGGTGCAGGAAGAAGATTCCCTGACGGTAGTCAGATCATCGGAGGGCTCAAAATCAGTTACGAGGTGGGGTTCACATATGTGGGGCCCATCACACGCCTGTCGGAGTGCGAGTTCAGGTGGGGAATTTGAAGGAACTGGAACGCCACGTGTCAGAACCTGGATGACTATTTTTTAATCAAAATTATTTAAACCAAGCTAGGCCCATCTATCCCAAAGCCCAATTGTATGGGCCCATTATAATTTGGGCTGCTGAGTCTCATCGGAACATAGCTAGTAAAGGGAAATCACATTTCCATGTATTTCTTAAAATTCTCTTCTCAAACCCGAGACCTCAAAAGAAATCCAAAGCATCTTAACCACTTGACCCAACATGGCTTGGTTCAATAACACGTCTCTCGTAAATCAGCTTTCATGCAGCTTTTGATCATCTCTTTTGTCGCACTGAACTAGTAAATCAGTGTAAATTCTCTCGAGTCAGAACTAGCTAGAAAGAGATGAGTCCGTCTGAGTCATTTCAGTGGGCAGTCTAACCTGCACATAAATGACAATCACTTCATTAATGTAACAGTAAACTGCAATTTTGAGAAAATTTGGACGATTACTGAAGATCGCAAACTATATTGTCATACAAAAATATGATACATTTGGACATAAAAAGGTGATTATGGATTTGGCAATAGAATGAAACGGAGGTGCAACAGTGCTTTTTAGTACCGCCACGTATTCCAATCTCCAAATGATATAACCCAAGACAAATGTAATGCAATGTAATATAGAAAAGCAAGTTTTGATTGTTTCAAATTGTGAAGACTTGTCATCACATGGAATGCACAAAAATAGAGTAAGCCAGGAATTCCACAGAAATGCTTAGACATCCATGGCAACAAAGAACAGCAAATGCATCCAACTTCAATTCCAGGAGACTAGTTCATATCATAATTTATTAAAAGATCTTTTTTTCCATTCATATACTTAGAAACAGATATTAATTATCAGCTTATGAACAAACTTTCAAATAAAATCACTATTGATTGCCTTTCCTGCAAAATGATTGAACACTTCAACCATTATCAACCTGGTGTAAAACAACTAAGGCGGCTATCAAATTAATATATGTGTGTACTCACACAAACACATAGTCGGAAAACATAGTGATGATGAACAAAGCATATTGGGTCTTACGGTATTATTTGAAACTACATGCTACAGTATCTTTTTCTCTGCATCAGAGAAAGAGCATATTGATTCAGATTCTATTGGTACCACATGCTAAACTGGAGCCAAGGGTTAGAGAGGATAAAGTTTTTCAAATTAATACGGAGAACGAAGTAGGTAAAGGTTATACGAAAAAGTTTGCCACCCTCTATATAAAGATAGAGCATACAAGTCTAGAAGTATAGAAAAATGATTTAAAAGAGTAAACTTCATTTTTAACTGGTTCAATGTTACACATGCAATGTTTCACTTCTAACAACCATTCCTTGAGGGTGGCTACTTGCTCTACACGTTTAGTTCTGGAAACCTTCAACTTGCTTTCTGATTTACTTTGAGCAAAACCCTTATTGAGGTATATAGCAGCCATACTATGCTTAGTATCTCATATATTGACTTTCTTGACTACAAATAGCTAGTCTGGATGAATCATTGGTTCACAATCGTTTCTAGATAAAATTTCTCGTAAGGTGAGGCACAGACACCATACTCTTTATCATGAACATAATAATGGAACAAAAATTTATGCATTACTGTCAATGATTTTGCAAAAATTTAAATGTTAGAGAATGCAGATTAAAAATAAAGGAAATGCTGAATATTAGTGATAGATGAGTTTAAAGGATGATTTTGATCATACCAGCCTTCATTCTTAATGGGGTATGATCTTCATTCTTCATCAACCTTCCCTACTGCTTCAATTATTGATGAATAAGTGATTCGATCATACTCGAAACCTTCTGATTTCATTTCTTTCATCAACTTTGCAGCTTCCTCAAACATACCAGCACGGCTGAGACTGCCCATAAGAATATTGTACGAAACTGCATCTGGCTTAACACTAGAATGCTTCATCTGAGCAAATATTTCCATAGCCCTCATTGGGCCACCTGTCCTAGCCAAGCCATTCAGAATGATATTATGTGAGTTTATGTTTGGAATGCAATCATTCTCTTCCATGGTTCTGAGCAAGGAATATGCTTCTTTCATTTTTCCACCCCTTACCATCCCTAACATGAGAGCATTGTATGCAAAAACATCAGGATTGCGCCCCCGCCTCTTCATCTCATTAAACAGATCTAGAGCTTCATTTAATCGTCCGCATCTTCCAAAGTGCTTAATCATCATAGCATATACCCGGGAGGTAGAATTACCACAAATTTCTTCCAATTCTTTAAACAATTCATTTGCATGTTCATACTGTTTAGTGTTTCCAAGAGCATTTATTAGACTGCAATAGGCAGCTGGACAAGGAGGAAAACCTTTTTCATCCATTTCTTCAAGAAGCAACAGAGCTTTCCCAATCATATTTGCTTTGCAAAAACCATCTATAAGAATTGAATAAGTGTATGAGCTGGGATTGACACCATTAGTCTTCATCTTCTCAAACCATGAATCAGCTTCAGAAGCTGGAGCTTTGGCATCAAATAAAGTTTTGATTACAGTATTATACGTCACCACACTAGGCGTACACCGAAAAAGCTCCATCTTCTCAAAAAGTTTAAGCAGATCTTCCAAACGGCCTGCTTTTCCCAAAATGTTCATCAAACTGTTCATGAGCACAACATCAGGTTTACAGTCCTCTTTCAGCATATTCATGAATACACTATAGGCATCTTCAATCCTTCCAGCTTTCCCAAGGCCCTTGATCAATTCCGTGTACGTAAAGACAGTTAGGGGAACACCCTTCTCTTCCATCTCCTTGACTAGAGCCAAGGCTATCTCAACTTTACCCAATTTGAAATAAATTCCCAATAAGTTTGTATAAATCTTTGTAGTGGCCTGCAAGCCATTCTCCTTCATCTCATTAAACAACCTAATGGCTGAATCATTACGACCCAACTTCGCAAATACAGTTATAAGTGCGCTATATGTTACTGTGTCCAGGAAACAATTACCTTCACTACACATCTCAGTATAGAGCTCATGAACTTCTTCAAGATGCCCTTCTCGCATCAGCATGAAGATCATAGAGTTGTAAGTCTGTGCTGGTACTTTGCACTTGCGGCTTTTGATTTGGTAAAACACCGACAAAGCCTTGTTCACCATCTTGGCCCTGCCCAAAATCTTCACAATGTTAGATAGATCGGCTGGACCAATGACGCATGTACCGCGAACCATGTCTTGGATTGTCCTCCACATCTCACTGTACATGCCAGCTTCATTCAAACAATTGATGTAAGCCATGTAAGTGGAAGAATCATGCTCGAAATGTTTGGTCTTAGCAGTCCATTTGAAAAACTGAATCTTAACATCGATCTCAACATCTATCAGCAAGACTTGACGCACCAGTTGATGGTCCACTTTCAGCTTCAACACCTCCAAAGCCTTTACGGCATCGCGTCCCCACTTGAATATTTTCAAAATCTTTATAAATCTTTCAACACTGGGGTTTTTCAAATGGGGATTTCGGTTCATAGGGAAGTTATGCGTTTCCTCTGAGGGAGGAGGAGGTAACTGATTCATTTCAACTATCTGTGTTTCTATCATTAGAACAAAAGAAAAGTAAAAAAAATGGATAGACCCAATAGACTAAGTTTTTAAACAATTGCTGAGATGACAACGCGCACTACCTGTTTGCTTAATTCTCCGACAGAGATGGGGCGTAGTTGAAATTGATCGCCTCACAGCCATCAAACTTGGGATCATATTTGCTGGAAACTGAAAAATCAGAAAAACAGGAGGTGAGGCAGATTGTTACTTACAGAACAAAGCTCGTAGCGGTCACCGGAGTGGAGGAGGGAACGGAAGGCGTCGGTCACGAACTGCGATGGTGAGTGAGAACTGAGAAGGAGATGAAATTGCGAGAGAGACCAAACAACTGACCTTAACCTCACAAAATGAACACAACTGACCTTAACCTCGCACTTTTAACTCGTTTAACCACACTCAGTCCAATTACCATCTCACCCAAACCATTTATCATCTTTTTCGATAACTCTTCCCACACAGAATTGCTTCTTCTGATAGAACGAAATGCTCTTTTCCCCTTTCAAACACCAACTTTTTATACCCCTTTCTTTCTCCGTTACACACCCTTCTTCGAATCGTACTTTCCTGAAGAAATCCAACCGAGTCGGATGAATCCACACATTTTGCACTAAAATTCTGATTTTTATCCTTTCTCATCTGAACTCCTTTTTAGATCAGATTTGAATAACCTTTCTTACCTTCCTGATTTTCATTTGTTCTTGCTTGTATTGTAACAAACTCCCAAAAAAGTATTTGGGTAAGCAGCACATGTAGGCCCTGTACTTGTTGCTATTTTGCATTTAGTTCTCGAGTTTTTATTTTTTTCAAAACGTCCCAGACTTGAATTGTTTTTGGGTTTGGTCCAAAACACCGGCTGTAGCCGATTTTACTTCCACGTCAGCCCAAAA
>JAYMTK010002574.1:0-13628 GCA_036897405.1 Pelargonium myrrhifolium | reverse complement strand
AATCACAAAATTCTTCTGAACATGAAAATCATAATGTGGATATAAATGTTAGCGATACTCATGTTGATAGTGCTTTCAATGTTGATGCTAATGTGGATGCTCATAATGTTAATGATGAGAATTGTGATAACGTTGATTGTGTTAATATTGATGATGTTAGTGTTGATTGTACTTCTCATGTGCTTGAAATATTTGATCCAAGAAATTTGAATGCTATTGATTCTAATATAATTGATATTTTAGTTGTAAATGGTCCTAAAACAGATTTATCTATTCAAAAAGGACCTAAAGATAAATTTTCTAGACGATTTTCTACTTCATTTTAGACTAGAGTCTTACCTAATGAGGAGAAATGTGATAGAGATTGGTTTGTTTATTCAAAAGAACTTGATAAAGTATTTTATTTTTGTTGTAAAATATTTTAAAAAATGTGCGGAAAAGCTCTATTAACTAATGAGGGTCATAGAGATTGGGGACATCTTAGTGTTAGACTTAGAGAACATGAAACATGTATGGAACATGTACATAATATGGCCACTTGGTATGAGTTGCGCTTGAGATTCCAAAAGAATCAAACTATTGATAAAGTGGCACAAAAACAACTTGAGAAAGAGAAAGAACATTGGAAAAAAGTATTGTTAAGAATTATTTTAATCGTGGAATATCTTGGAAAACATAATTTAGTATTTCGTGGTAGTAATGAGAGATTGTACCAAAATAGCAATGAAAATTTCTTAGGTTTGGTTGAAATGTTAGCTGAGTTTGATCATGTTATTCAAGAGCATGTTCAACGTATTACAAACGATACCATTCATTTTCATTATCTTGGTCATACAATCCAAAATGAGTTGATACTTATACTTGCATCTACAATTAAATATGAAATTATTGAAAAAATAAAGCATGCAAAGTATTTCTCAGTCATTCTTGATTGTACCCCCGATACAAGTCACCAAGAACAAATGTCTTTGATAAGATACGTGAATATCTCTTCAAGTTATGTTAATATCGAGGAATCATTTTTAGGATTTTTTTAATGTGAATGATACAACTGGTCAAGGGCTTTTTGATGTTTTGCAAAATGAGTTGAAGTGTCTTGATCTTAATATTGATAATGTGTGTGGGCAAAGTTATGACAATGAATCAAATATGAAAGGAAAACATCAAGGAGTGCAAAAAAACTTTTGGATATAAATCCTTGAGCTTTTTATACTCCTTGAGGTTGTCATAGTCTTTTGTTGGGAGAGTCGTGTTGAAAGTGTTAAAGCTATTAGATTTCAAGTTTTAGAAATACGAGAAGTTTTACTTCAAGTTGCAGAAATTGATAATGATTCCAAAATAAGAAGTGAAGCTAAATCTTTAGCGAAAAATCAGCTTGGTGATTTTGAGTTTTTAGTGTCAATGTCATTTGGTATGAAAAGTTATATGTGGTTAATTTGGTTAGCAAACAATTACAATCAAATGATATGATTATTGATGTTGCCATTGAAAAAGTTAAGGGTTTGATTTTATTTTTTGAAGGGTACAAAAAAGCTGGTTTTTCAAATGCATTAAAAATTGCAAAGGAAATTGCCAATGAAATTGATGTTGACCCAATATTTCCTCAAAGACGTGTAATTAGAAGAAAACAACATTTTGATGAGAATCCAGATGATGTATCTTTAGTAACTGCAGATGAATCATTTAGGATTAATTTTTTCGTGTACCTTGTTGGTGAAGCATTAGGTTCACTTACTAGGAGGTTTGAGCAATATAAATCATATGAGAATATTTTTGGTTTCTTGTTTACTTTAACCAAGTTGCATTCATTGGGTGATATGAAATAAAATCTTATTGTAGTGTTCTTGAAATTGCACTTAAAAAAGGTGAACATTTTGATATTGATGGAAATGAATTATATGTGGAGTTAAAGCTACTCCAAAAATTCTTACCTAAGAAACAAATGGGACCTATTGATATTTTAAATTTTTTAAAACATTTAGATTGTTTCCCCAATGCAATTATCGCTTATAGAATTTTGTTAACTATTCCTGTAACTGTTGCCTCTGCAGAAAGAAGTTTTTCGAAATTGAAGTTGCTGAAATCTTACATGCGTTCTACGATGACACAAGAAAGGCTCAACGGATTAGCTCTAATAGCAATTGAGAACGAGATTTTGGAGAAGATAAAGTATGAAGATCTGATTGAAGATTTTGCTTCAAGAAATGCTACACGGACGGCGCTATTTAAGTGAAACTTTTTTTTTTTGCACTCATTTTTTATTTATTATAATAAAAAATTAAATTTAATCATACAAAAATTATCTCTATTTTATGTCAAATTTTGGGGGCCTAATTTTTTATTTTAGCACAGGGCCTCTAAAATAGTCGGGACAGCCCTGACTGTCACGTAGGAAGATTAAGCTTATAAACTTGGTTTGAGAGTTGACCAGAGATTTACATACCGTATTGTATGATATTAATAAAGTTGAAAGACTTGGGGACTCAACTTAAAAAGTTCCAGATTTTAGGTTTATTTGACTTAATATTTCTTCAAGGGACCACTGATCGTTTTGGGAAAAGAAAAGTGTTTCAGGAAAATTTGTCTAAGTCTGAAACGGACAGTCTGATGTCGTATTACCCTTGTTGTTTATGGGATCTTGCCGAGTTGTCTAAGTGTCCCCGTCCATCCCTTAGTCCAATCTCTGATTAAGGCATTGTTTCTCATGAGTCCAGGTTAAATGAAAGTCTTGGGTCACTGAGTCCACGATTGCTGCGTCCTTGAGGATTCAAGTCGAGTCTTGCAAGGGTACGATGTACTTGGAGTGTTTCTGAGACACCACCTCCGGTGTGAAAATAAGTCTCAGGTGGAATACAAGGGAAGCGAGAGCTTCCTAGAGAGAGAATATATTCTTAGAGAGAGAAAGTATTGCGAGAATGATCTCAAGAGTGAGTGAGAATTCAGATCCCTTCCTCTTACCAGGAGAAGGGTATTTATAGGCTTTACCAGGGGATGCGTGTCAGTATCTGGTAATCTGTTGATGTGCACCTTCCGATCCGAGCCATGTGTTGTCTTGTGATGAAGTCTGCTCAAATGAGCTAAATCGAAATCCCCATTGAGCTTCGTCCAATGGGTCCGAGTTGTCTCAGCCTTTCCAGGATAGCCCGAAGACTCTCTGTCTCGGTTGCTTCTTTGAGGACTCATTGCTCTTTTGCTAACAGGTCCCTGAGGAATCCTCTTTATCATGAAGAGGTCTACAAGTTCTCCAACATATCGGTGGTCTTTGGGAACTCAAAGGTCCATGTGGACTCAACCCTGATCTAGAGTTCAACATAGGTCTTCGGACCCAAGTCCACCTGCTATGGTCTCAGATTTACTGAATCTTAGTAATGCTGACGTGGCAATTAGATTCAACATGTTTCCTCGTCGAGGACTCTTGAAGTGGGTACTTTTTAGGCATCATCAAAAAGAAAGGTGATTCTCTGTGGCAGTGTATTTAATACTGACAATTGAGAAATAGGACATTGTAGAACTGATATTCACTTTTAAGAATATATGATCGCTTTGATAAGTTTCAATGAAAACGATAATTTTGTAAAATTACTTTGAGGTAGGATTATCATCATTTGAGGGTTAATGAAGGAGAGACATATCTTATGCTACATTGAGGATGCAGTATGAGCATTTTGAATTTCTGTTGATCTATATTGGATTGAATAATACCCTTACAACATTTACAAATTTGATGAATTAATTTTACAAACAATTTCATGATATATCCGTTTTCGTATTCATAGCCAGGTAAAACTATAGTGTACTCCAAAACTTGAGAGGAACACGAGGAGCATTTGAGGTTAATACTCGAGACAACTAGGAAAAACTATTCGTTTGTCAATATATATATATATATATATTATAATTTTGATTTTTTGTTGAAAGGCGTGACAATACTGAAAGTATAGTTTCGATAGATGAGATACACTTGGACACTCAAAAGATCAAAGTAGTGGTAATTGGGCAAAACCATGATAGTCATAAAAGTTCAAAATTTTCTAGGTTTAACTCGGTACCGTATATGATTCATCCATGAATTCTTATTTCTAGTTAAACCATTTATGCAATTGATGATAAAAGTAGTATTACTTGAGTGACAGATATATACAAATAAATTTCTCAAGAGTTGAGGCATCAATTGACTTGTACACTTTTCATATCTCTATATTACAGGGCAAGAGGGATTATAACACATAGTGATGTTTTTAGTGTTTGGTTGCTTGGTTTGTATTTAGATGTAACATGAGAATGTTATAGTTTATTCTTTTAAATGGTGGAAAGTTTATGAGTGTAATTATCCTGCACAATTTGGAGATGGTGGACATACGTTATGCATTGAGGATACGTTGAGTCGTAAAAGTAAAGGATGATTTTTGCATATAGCAATAAATAGAAAATTGACAAGGACATAATTTTGTTTCCAAAAAGTACACTTTTGGAAGGAATAAATAGGAACTTTGCTAGCACGATTGAGGATTAGGCCACTGTTATGGGGGATTCAAAGTATTGATGCCAAGTTAAACCATGTAATAGCAGAGGTTCAAGAAGGAAATGAGATAGATTTTTCTTTAGATGTTGAGGGCAATTTAAGAGTCATGAGTAAACTTTATATACCATCATCACTAGAGGTTCACCGAGGAACATTTGAGGAGTCACACATGACTATATGCATTGTATATTCATGTTCCAGTAAGATGTACCATGATCTTAAAGTAGTTTTCTAGTGAGATAGAGTGAAGAGAGAGGTGTCCGACTTTATTTCTAGATGCCTATTTGTCAACAGGTAATGACTTCACAAGAGAACATTAGGAAAGTTGCAACCACATTATTCTATCACCAAGTGGAAGTGAAAGTACATCATTATATATGGGCTTTATGGTTAGATTTTCGGGAGAACGGAGTGTATTGAGACTCGAGATAATCGATAACTTAGTTTGGAAAGACTAAGTCAATTATAGAGAGGTTGGTGGTAACTTAAAACAAGTAGAAGGTTTTAAGCAAATAATAGGCTCATATCTCTAGAATTTGAAAATGATTGATAGTATTTCTCTAAAGGTTAATATTATGAAATGAGTAATAAGATTTGGTGTAAATGTATATGGTATTCTATGAGTTAGCCATGTAAATTTGTTTCATTCGCAAATATATGCTTTAATAGTATTCTCCACACTTGTGCACATGTTGCAATAACATAATGTGTAATTAGGATTTTATGTGACCTATTTTAGGAGCGTTACTGCAAAATTTTAAGTAATAGATACCTTTAAAAAGGTAAACATTGAGTTCACTATACATACTAGGGTTCAAAACATTTTCATGGAATAAAAAGAACAAACAGGCACATTGGCTTGTAATATGGGTAATTCAAAGAATAAGGCTAAAGCTCAACGGTCTAACTAGCGATATAACATGTCAATGGGTAGTTTCATTTAGACTCAAACGTTCCAAAAACAACCTCATTCATATCCCTAGAGTTAAGTCCTCATAGTCGTTTCGCCTCGAAATTCAACCTAGCCAATTCTAGCGATCACAATAACAAGGCTCCCTCAACATATTGCTACACTTTCGAATAAGAAAATACTAAACTCAAGGATGTTCGTGCAATTTACTTCATACCAAAACATGCTATAGAACTGAAATCGATGTTCACAAGTTCTAATCTCATGCCGAGCATATCAATCAAAGAAGCCACATGGAAAGCAAATGTGAAAACAATAGACAATACTAGCTCTCATAGCATAATTTAAGTATGCCAATCTACCCCAAAACAAAATTAAACGTGCAATGCATGCAAAAAGTGGATAAACTCGAAAAAAATTCAAAAAAGAAAATGAAAAATATGCAATGCAAAGCATGTCCCCCTCAAACTTAAGGTTGATCATCGCCCACGATGATCTTCCTCAAGCTTTCATGCAATTAACCTATATGATATGCAACTAATTATGCAAAAAATAAAAGAAAACCTTTTGGGAGTGTGGACACACTACTCCCCATCCTTTTTCGCTATCCTCGTTGTCCAACCCCATGATTTGGGTGAACATTTCTCCTAACCTTGCTTGTCTCTTTTCAACAAACTCGAAGCGCTTCTTTGCCTTTTTGGCGGCATTGTCCATCTTGCACTCTAACTGCTTTTAGGTTCGAGCCACTTCCTCCAATGCACTGTTTGTGGAGGTTGGTGCCTCCGTTGCCTCATTTTTCACTCTTTTGTTTCCTTCCTTCTCTCTCACTCCCCCTTCTTCATCTTCTCTTCTTGCTTGAGGTCCCCCTCAGATGATGTTTATTCCTACTTTCTGTGAGAAAACCTCATTTGGGAATGAGCTTCATTCCCTTTTTAGAAAAATGGTTAAAATACCACAGAGCTTCAACTGATTTGAACCAATAACTATAGCTAGTTGGTTCATCGGATGAAGGAGAGTCTTGTGGTTCTTCCCATGAAAGAGTGTATTCACTGGGATACTTTTCATCAAATGGGGTTTGAATCCCCTCCTCATCCTCTGATGAGGTCAGCTCTATTGTGATCCTTGGGGTATTGATGAAACCAATCCCCTTCCCCAATCTACTTGTTGTTGTAGGTGGCATCTTAACCAAAGATTTGAGAAAAATAAAAAAAATGGAAAAGAAAGAGAGTTGAAAGGTTTGAAAACAAAAAGCAATAGACCAAGTACAAATGGATGAGAGTGGAAGTTCGTCACCAGATTTTTGCTTAAGAGCATTCACCTTTAAGTAGAGTCTGCTTGAAGAACTCAGAGAGTTGTGATGGAGGCTTTGAAATCAAAATGATGATTTGAATTTTTGGGGAAATGATGAGAGATTAGGAGGTTACCGCTGATCTATCTAGGTTGGATTTTGAAATTCAACTTCAAATATCAGGGTAAAAGTTCCTCCTTATCCATAAATGATTTGAATTCCTCTGATTTTCGTCCAAAAATTCATATTGTGCAGGCTCCGCCGTGCCGTGGCACGGAGCATGGTGTCGCGGCACAATAAACTGAGGTCCATTTGTGCCACAAAAAAAAAAATTAAGTATGGTGTCGTGGCACAGTGTGTGGTGCTGCGACACAGACCTTTGTGCCAGCAAAAATTATCAATTTTCTCACCAAACACTTATTAGTATATACCCTCATCATGCATGACTTAATTTTTGAAAATATGTGACATTTTTGAAGTTGTAATCGAGCCATGACATGATGCAAACCACCAAAGAAAAAAAAAACATGCGAAAAGGGAAATAAACTGAAGTGAAATAAATCTACAAACATCTGCGTTGCCTCCCAGCAGCGCATTTGTTTAATGTCGTTTTCCCGACTGAAGGCCCCTTAAAGAAAAAGGGAAAGATGAGTCCTGAATAGTATTGAAGCTATCGGCTCCCATCAATGTATAGAAGAACTTCCAAAAATTCGATTTGCTATTTTGTGGGCGGCCATCAAAGCCTTTTACAAGTGAGGGCTTATCACCTTTCAACCCCCACTTTCCTAGCAAGAATCGATTTTTCGGTCGCTTATTCTTTTTCCACCCCCTCTTCTCACTAGACACCTTAATAAAAGTATGGAGTTGAATCAACATAATGCTCTTCAACTTTCAACTCCATATTTTCATGGTCATCCTCAAAAGATAAATAAGAAGGACTTACAACAATGGAGACCGGAGCATCTGGCAGAGTGATTGTCATGAGTATGTAGAGTGTGTCTTCCTCTCTTTCATGGTGCTCTTCACTTTTCTCAGTTGAGAAAAGTCCAAACAGCTCATGAAACTCAGCCCAGTCAACCTCTTTCTCAAGGAAGTCTACTAACGCATCAAGACTGTCCTTTTCAGGCGAGTCAACAATTGGAGTCGGAGACCCCATATGTGTTTTCATGACACCGCCTCAGGTGTGAAAGTAAGATCTAGTCCTTAATCACAATAAGATAGAGAACTTTTTGGAAAGAAAATGTCTCAATGTAAATTATCTTTAACCCACAGTTCATCTCTCTTACCAAGAGATGTGGTTGGTTGTAGACAAAGTGAGGTCTGCTTGTGGGTTGTGCATCTTAGTGTCCGAACTGCACGAGTCGTCGTCGTAGTGGCCTGGCGGGGCAAGTCTTGGAGGAGTTCTGGTGAGTCGGGGAACATTGATGATTATTTGGTAAAGCGGGGAGGCTTAAAGGTTATCCGGCGAGGCAAGGAACCTTGAATGTTACCCAGTGAAGCGGTAGCCTTGATGATGTCGGTGAGCAGGGAGCCATATACGAAAGTGGACTTCTCATCAGGTGAACACTTCAGTTTTAAATATACCACTTAGGTGACGCTCGAGAGCCATGTGTCGTAATATGATTCATCATTGAAACTTATATTTTTTTAGGTAGAGGACTTTGGTAGCTTATTGAACTAGTCCTTCACATTCCCACCTAAGTTTAGTCTGAAAGCTTAACAACTCATTGCGTATGATGCTTGATATTTTAAGTTCATGTGGTAGATGATATCCTTGAGGTGGTGCTTATTGTCCCATTTTCCATTGTATTTTTGAATTTTGTGGATTTTGAAGTCTACTTATAAGACTTCTCGATATATTATTTTCATAAACGGTGACCTATCATCCAAACAATACAATGTAGGTTTTGCTTTTCATGTTATCTTTCACCAGTTCCGTCATCTAAACTCTCCAATCAAATGGTGGGCTGGTCTTCTCCTTATCTAATGCCATGGAGAAACAGACGACTTTGTATATCCTAAATAATATTTGGCGACCCTTTAGTACACGTTATGAAAAGGCAAGGAGAAAATAGATCCCTTGCCTCAGGACCCTACCCAAGACCACCCTATCAAACACACCTAATCAAGAATTTTAAGAAATTTTAATTAGATGTCATAATTTCATTGTTGCCTTAATCTAAACCAAAAGTTTATTGAGTTAGAGTCATCTTTCTCTATAAATATATTGTTCAATTAGTATGAAGTTTGCTTTGCTTCATTCTCTAACTCTTTGTTTGTCGGGAATGTAGTTTGATTTGGTTCATTTTTTAACTTTTTGTCACCCAAAATTTAAATATTTGGACTCTTTATTTTATTTTATTCAACATTATAGAAGAGTTAATATCATTGGGTTAACACTTATAAGCACATACAATTGCTGGTTAAATGAAAAAAATAACGTTTGAACGAATTATGTTTTAAAGTTTGTCGTTGTCATTCGTGTTGTTCGTCCGAACATTTTAAATAATGTGTTTGTACGAACATTGAAATATGTGTAGGTTTTTGCCACTTTTGTCACCATTTCTTCTTCTTAGGTCCATGTAATAAGGAGACAGATTGATCTTTAGGGCTCCCTTTTTAGGGGCTGGTTTGACAATATGCCATAGTTTTATACTTCCAAGAAAAAAATAGGATCATTATTTGAATTCCGCAGCGCGCACACACACACACAAGTGCAGTGCAGTGCAGAGGTGGTAATCAAACAATATTGTTGGCAAAAGAATACGAAGATGGCACTGTTTCAGTGACGTGTTTGGCAGTGGTTGGTTAGACAAGATGAAATGGGTGTGAATCTTTGTCCACTTAAAGCAAATGGAAAATGATAAACAAACAAACCAAATAGTAAAACAAGGCTGCTATGCAATATTAATCTCATCTTTCTCTGTATATGCCACTAACCATTTATATATATAAACATACATACATTCTCACATACTCACTCGCTAGGGTTAGGGTTATTATATATACGCACCAGTCCTCGTCACAACATCGAGAGCTATAAATATATCAAATTTAACCCTCTTTTCTTTTTTTCCCTTTCTTTTTCTATTCCCATCTAGCTCAGCTCAGCTCAGTTGCCTTATATATTATACACCTCAACCTCATTTTATGAGTGAAGTTAAAGGGATCTCTAAATTTAAAGAGGAGAAATTATTGGTAGCGTATCATCGGCCATGAAGAAACGACAGGTAGTTGTGAAATCGGGAAGAAGCTCGAGCACTTCGTCTTCGGCGGTCCGGAGAGTGAGATATGGAGAGTGCCAGAAGAATCATGCGGCCAACATCGGTGGCTACGCGGTGGACGGTTGTCGGGAATTCATGGCGAGCGGAGCGGTGGGGACCGCCGCCGCCCTCACCTGCGCCGCCTGCGGCTGCCACCGCAATTTCCACCGCAAGGAGGAGGAAACCGAGGTAGTTTGTGAGTATTCTCCACCCAATTTTAATGGTTGATACACAACAACAACAACAACAACAACAAAAATGTAAGTAGATAAAAGTTTGGTCTCCTCAAAATATGAAATTGACTTTGATTATTGTTATAGATTGGTTTGTCCTTGCCTTTACCCTCTCTTTTTTTCTTCTTTATTTGTTGTGATTCTCATATGAACAAAACACCTTATAAGAAATGACCCTTTTGTACGCCAAAAGAAAGAAAAAAAAAAGGTATTGTATTCTTGAAATCAAAAGTGATTGTTGTTAAGATTATTTCATTCTTGTTTTCAAGAATTGAATTCAGATGGAATCTATCTGTTTATGAGTTTTCTTTTCGATTTTTGTATTCATCTTCTTCTTCTTTTAGTTACCAATTATATATATGTATGTGGAAAGTACGATTTGTCGTCAATTTGTTAATTAGCTATCTATGGGTGCATGAGCAGTAATATGATGCATATGGAGAGTAAGAGATTGTTTTCAGCTTTAGAAACATAAGTGAAGTTCAGGTCATGTGACCTGAAACAGAAATTCTAGCAAATGTATTGCACTTTAGATTGATTTTCTCCTACTTGATTCCGAAACGAATTAGTTTTTTTTTTTTTTTTATCACCGATGCCAACTCTAATAGAGAGACTCGAATCTGAGATCTCAAAGAGATTCAAAATATTTTAAAACTATTTATCCAAAGAGTGTACACCATTTTAACTGTTTTGCGATCCTACTGATTCGGATAAAATTAATGGATTATACAAGGTACAAGGCAAAAGTATCAGTGATAATATGAACTTGCAATTAATTATACACCACATTGCAATACAAATTGTTATTCTTTTTGAAATGCTCTATATATGCAAGAACAAGCTTTAGTATAGAATAAAAATCTAGGTTTAAAAACTAGATCACCATTTTAGATAGAATACACTTTGATAAAATTTCTGTTTCTGTTTCTATTTTTTGCCTTAATTACGTTCTTGTATATTTGGTAGACAAACGCACAGGTTGAGTACTATTGAACTTTACAGTTGTCCATCGATCTAATTAATTTTCCTGCCAAAACCATCTTTACTTTACATAATTTGGATCAATTATTTGAACAGGCTTAGTTCAAATTTCGTTTTCCCTTTTCTTTTCTCCTTTAGAAGCTAAAAAAAACTATTGGTAGTTGTGTTTGTCTTGCCAACCAAACAGTTCATGGAATTTCCTGATAAAGATAGTTTATCTTTCTTGCAATGATTTAGTATATTATCTTTCTTGCAATCATTTAGTATATTGGAGATATTGTATTCTTAATAGGCCCACATATCCTATCATGCCATATTCATAATTTAATACACTTTTTCCAATAATTTAGAGGGTCACTGGAGCTTAAACAACATAGTTTCTAATGTTGGGGGAAATAAAGAATATTGATAAATATGTGGAAAGTGGATATGTATTTGTAATAGTTATAATATCTGATCAAACCATTATGCATACATAATATTATAATACACACAAATAGATGTTTGGATCACACTTTATAATTTTCTATATGAAGAAACTTATAATTAATTAGCAGTCTTCAAGAACACATGACTATCCATCACATGCTTTGAATCTTCAGTTGTCCTCAAGGAAAATGTTCACAAAAGAGAAATGATTGTAGAGAGCTATTAACTTCTTAGCTTCAATTAGTTCTTTTAAATATACATATTTAAATGTGTTCATCTGAAAGATCTCTTGAGTGTTAGCATCAAGTATGATTTCAATCTTGTGCATTTTAGCTTCAAAATATTTATATGGAAAAATGGTTTGGAGTATATTGATATTTGAGTAATATAGGTATCAGTTCACTGATATAACTTTATATCAGTGGCACTAATAAGATGATGACATCTCATTTAAAATCATGAATCCGGACGGGTCGCTCTGCTTCTACAAATTCACTTGGATGAGTGTAAATGAAATTTAATGAGGTGTCAACACCTCATTGGCTTGGTTAAGTTGCAACTGATATAGTTATATCAGTCAACTGATACACATTTTACTCTTGATATTTCAATATTAATTTTGTTTATCTCTCTCTATATATAATATGATAATATATTTTCAATTATCAACTCTTGACTTTTATATATAAACACATCGAGCTCAAGAACAAACACAAAATGTTTCGGTTAAAAATGGACATAAAATAGATAAAATTCAGAAACATTTTAAATTAAAAAGGGACATTACTATTACTAACTGAACAGTTATGTTAAAATTATTAAATTTCACGAGTATATAATAAAATTTTGAAAGAACAACATATGTCAGAGTCTAGGTTCCAAGCCCAACTATTGCTTAATTTGTATATTGAGGAACTCTCTTGTTATTTGTAGAAAGTGGCCGGCACACCACGTTTTCTTCCTCTCACACCTACCTAAGTTCTCAAATGTGTGTCATTGGTTTGGATGAATCCAAAACATGCATGCCCATATGATGATAATAACAGGAGTCTACGCATGTGCATGAAATAGTGCATAAAACATAGTGTCTGTAAAAACAGATGGTATAGTACTATTAGATTGGTATTAAATAATAGTATTGGGTAACATTGTACATAAAAACAAGGTAAAAGGCGTTCGTCTCTAGATTTTCGTGTTTGTAATCAATTTAATTTTTGTGTTTTTTTAACTTTATAATATAGTTTTTGATCTTTTAAATATTGACTCAATTTAGTTCATAAAATTTTGATATAAACTCTAACAACAATGAATATTTTGAGTAAATATGTGAAAGTTCAATTAAAACACAAAAATTTAGGAATTAAATTAAGTTTTTCACCTTATTATTGGATAATATTGTACATAAAAACAAGGTGAAAGACATTCATTTCTAGATTTTCGTGTTTGTAATCAATTTAATTTTTGAGTTTTTTTAACTTTATAATATAGTTTATGATCTTTTAAATATTGACTCAATTTAATTCATAAAATTTTGATATAAACTCTAACAACAATAAATATTTTGAGTAAATAAGTGAAAGTTCAATTAAAACACGAAAGTTTAGAAATTAAATTAAGTTTTTCACCTTATTAAAAAAAGAGTTTTCTTCTTGTTTAACCATGTCAACCAAGAATCAATATTGTAGCAAGTACCATTGTGGTGATTAGAAAGGTTTGAGTCTTGTCCAATCTAGACCATGTATGTGAGATCTTAATCTTCATGATCTTTTGTTCAAGTATATATGCAGGTAGCTAGGTAGCTGGAGGTCCATAAAAACCCAAACCAGCAATCACTACAAGAAAAATCGTGATCTGTGACGGAAGTTTCTGTCACAAATCATTAAAATTATGTCACAAAATTCATACTATGACGGAATTGTGACAGAATGATTTTGTTACTGTTCATGTTGTCACAAACACTTGTGACAGAAAAGTCTGTCACAAATTCTGACAAAAATTCATA
>JAYMTK010002573.1:0-13628 GCA_036897405.1 Pelargonium myrrhifolium | reverse complement strand
GCAACTGATATAACTTTACATCAGTCAACTGATATACATTAAACCCATATATATATACACCCTTAAAAGAAGAACATTGTTCTTTTGATAGCTTTTAGACCAAATTTTCTTAAATCTCATTGTTTATTTATGTGTAATATTGATTAAAGGAAACAACTTGAATGTTGTTTTCAATTACAATTATCTCAATTCATATGTATGCGATATTAGTTCTTTTTGATGTATAATATTGATGGAAAATGTGGAACACTGTGAGCTTAGATGTTGCTCATCTCGGAATGGGATGAAACTTTATGGGTTTAAGCAAAACAAGTCAAGAGATCATTATGGGAATAGGCTTCGCTTAGTCAAATGTCAGATTTTATGTTTCCGAGCTGTTTCAAACTATTTAAGGAGCATTTGGTCATTTTTCTAATTCAAATTGACTTCTTTACAAAATATATATATATATATATATATATATATATATTTATATAATCGTTTTCCTTTATATAGATTTTATGCAACCTTTGTGTTGCTTAATTTTAAATTTGAACATTTTATTGTATACGCGGCACGCTATTGCTAACCTACCAGACTCCTCCTTGAATCGCTTTTTTGGAGGCTCCCTCTCAAGGATCCTTGCGTGAATGACGCCACGTCGCCACCACTACATGCATTATCGTCTCCTCGCAATAACATTATCATGATTTATCATGCCATCACTTTCAATCAATCACATCATGCGCAACGCCCTCCCCACATATTTTCTGAGTGTAAGTACATCATCTACTTAACAAATACGTGACTATTGGCTCATTATTGAATTCATTTATCATATTTTCATAGTCTATCATCTCTAAAATATCCATGTGAACTTGCTAGAGGCTCCTTTCATTGAGGAGGCTCACGTTTTGGGTTTCACTTAATGATATATTCCATTACAGTATACAAACTCAACTCGAGAATCCAAGATTAGACCCAACCCAAACAAAAGCCTAAAGTCCAAGTTCTAATGTCCTAATTAGTACGTATTTCGTGACAAACCGTGTTGATTCATTTCGATGACCTTATGTTAAAAAGACAAATCATATACTATTTTCAGAAGTATTATTATTATTATTTTTTTATTTTTTATTTTTGGAAATTGCTTACTCTTTTGCATAGAAGGATTCAACTTGGGAAATCATATAGTTGACCTAAAAATAAAGGCATATTATATTTTAGGAAATATTGTTATTGACAACATTGGCATAAGATGCTTTTGGCTAGTGACAAATGGGAGGCCATTTGTCCAATCTAATGAACTTGGCTTCATATATTTCTTGTGAAATAATTATTCATTATTTATTTTAGGGGGCACAAAAAGTGTTTAATTAACATTGACCAACATTTTTAGAGCAATTATTATATATAGTGCATCTGCCAAAAATACTTTCATTATGCTAATAATCATTCATCTCTTAAAAAAAAATACTTAAAATATAATGATTTCTGGTGTGTTAAAATGGACGAGATAAAACAACGAGCAAATGAAGACGATACATTCTAGAAAATTTCAAAGAATCAAAGGGATTTATTAAATAAAGGGATAATTGCACGTTACTATCCTGTTGTATACACATTTTGTATGTTACTACCCTAAACTTTTTTCGTTGCACATTACTACCCTAAACTACAAAAATTTCATTTTGTCAGTTAACTTGGACGAAATTTGACTATATAAATTTTTTTAGAGTAATAGCGTGCAAAATGTGTATCTAACAGGGTAGTAACGTGTAAAAATGAATGGTATTTAGATCTTTTCAGGATTTAACTGACAGAGCATTTAACGGATTGGAAAAAAAGATAGTTCAAAGTAGTAACGTGCAACGATATGATAGTAACGCGCAAAATGTGTATCTAACATAGTAGTAACGTGTAATTATCTCCTAAATAAATTATGTATCGATTTTGACCTGTTCATAAAAATAACTTGATTGTAATTATTATTTTTATCTAAATTAATTAATTTATGCTTAAAGAACTTAGTCTCCAATTTTTTGTATTAACTCTTAAAGAAGATAATTTATTTTATTTATTAATTATATTAAATTTAATTCCTCTCTTTATCAACATGCATGTGTATGTTGGTCCATTGGGCCCCACATTTTTCATGAAAATGGGCTTGGGCCGGCAGCCCTGAACTAACATGCCGGCTTTGTGCCGTGGGCCCTTTATAACATAACATAATATATTTATTTAATTTATTATCAAATTAAAAATCACCCGAACCTGTTAGGTTCGTATCCAAATCTAACAATCCGAACCACCAGTTTAAATATTGTTGACCGTTGGCGGGAAGGGTTACGTGTGATGAAAGCTATTCGGCAGTTCTTCACACACTACTTTTGGCTTGAAAGGATGGTTTATTTTAATTACAATTTCTTTTTTTTGGAAAAAAAATATTTGTATAATTTATTGCCTTTCATGTGTCAACTTTGCTACGACAGAATTTTATAATAAGTGTCGGGTTAGAGTTTTCACATAAATTAAAAATTTACACAAAATGACTTTATGAACCGTACTAGTATTGTGTTTTTTGTTCTTCTAAAAAGTGTCTTAATGTAAAACTATATTGATAACCAAGTCAATGAGGTGATGACATCTCATTAAATTTCACTTATACCCACTCAAATGAATTTGTGGGAGCAGAGCTACCCGTCCTGATCCATGGTTTTAAATGAGGTGTCATCACTTTATTAGTGCAACTGATATAAAATTATATCAGTCAACTGATGCCTATATTACTCTTTAAAAATATACAAAATTTCCTCAACTTTTATAGAACATAGAATGATAAAAAAATCTATAGCCCTACAAACATTTTTTTAAAATATTATTGTATAATCAATATGACATTAAAATGAAAACTAAATAATTGAATGATGGGTTCCAATATCCATAGAATGCTACCACCTTTGAAGGACAAAGTGGTGTTGACATGAAGAAGATAAAAAGTTGGTGATCCTTTCATGTCCTCTTCAAACATATATTACATTTTTTATTTTATCTCTAATTATTTTGTACAATGTATATGGATATTTGATATTAATTGTACAATGTACATGATCTAAACTCTAAAGTGCTCAATAATGTTCTTTTTCTAAGAACATGAAGCTCTATCTCCACCTACATTCATGCATGATCTATCTAATACAAATGTACGCACATTGACATGTTAATCATTACCGATTCGATAATGCATGACTATTGTTTTAATTGAGCACTCGACATTTCATCATTTTGACTAAAATATGAGAATTAACCATATATATTGCTTGAAACACGTGACATTTTACACGTGTGAGATCCATTCATTGTAGGAAGTTATTGATATTTGAATATAAAATTATACGTCAAAATAGAGTCATATTGGACATTAATTAAATTATACAAGTGAGTTATTAATTATAAGTGTAATTACATTAAATTTTGATTTTTTTTTGTTTTGCAAGTAACATAATTAATGAACAAAAGTATTTGCTTTCGGCTAATGAGAAAGACAATAAACTACATGTATGTATAAATTCAAAGAACCTTGGATAGAGGAGAGTACATTATTAATCCAAAGCTGGCCATCATTTGTTCACAATGTATGCTAATTATAAAATTAATGGTCCTAATTTTTATTAAGTTTTTTAAATTGTTATTTAAGTTATGGGTTATCTACAATCATGACCTCTTTACATAAAAGCAAAGGGAGGAAGGAAAGATACTAGGGATTGATTAATTAATTAATTAAAAAAATAAACAAGTGAAAGTAATATTTTAAACTTATTTTTCTTCTTCAAAATCTATGGAAGAACATGCATGTTAAGTGAATTATATAAAGCATAATGAGTCTCTTTTTTGTGTGTGTGTGGACAAGTGATCTACTTAATCATAGAACAACTAAAAATCGCTTAGAGCCGGACTTTTGTGTTCACGTATTGTTCTACTAGTACTATGTTTCTCGATGTTATTTTAGAAATAAATCTCAAAGAAGCATATATAAATACAAATAATAGATAATAACCGTGTGCAAACAAAAATCATAATTGACGTTTGCACTCAAATAATTATAATATATAAAAATTTACGGACACAAATTCTATTCTTAAGTTAATACAAAATGAAATGCAAGTTGTAGGCAAGATTTAATCTATCTATACTTGGATTTTTATGACATACAATGACAAAATTGGATTTTCAAGAAGTTATTAAGTATAATAATCTTAAAAAATACCGAAAATCATAAAGGTTATGGAATGTAAATTACATGTAAAATTTATTTGTAAACAAGTATCGGTTAAGTTTCAAATATTTTTTGGAGTGTAAAATTATTTATCGATGCTCACAATATAAAAAATAAAAAGTGTAAATAATATCGGTGAAATTTCATATATTCATATACGAGTGGGTTCAAATATACTAAAACTAAATAATTAATTACTTATCGTTTACTTGTGAAACAAGAAACGCATAAAATTGATAAAAGTTCACAACATAGACCAACTATAATTAATAAAAATATTATTGAAATATGAAAGACAAAAACACATATATATTTCTTCTATTTACAGAAAAAAATCCAACTAAATAAATAAAAATGAGTAAAAAAAGAAAATTACAAAAATAGCATTTTGATTTGGAAAAAAATATCGTCCGAAGCTGAGACCGTTAGGCTCGGAGTTAGGTTCGGTGTAGCTTTTCACAACAATATTAGAGAGACACAGAACAGAGAAAATTGAAACGAGAGAGAGAAACAGAGAGAAAATTCGAAAGCAAATTTTCTTTTTCTCTCTTTAACTCTCTCTAAATCCCGCAATTTTCTTTCTCTAATCTTCACATACATCTCTTCCTCAACAAAACCCAAATCAAAATTCGTTTTTTTTTTTTTTTTTGGCTTTACTTCTCATTTATCTGATTATTTTTTTCTTCAGTACATTGATTCTTAAACTTGAGTTAGATTTGGTCAGTCCGTTTCTGGGTTTCGTGTTTTTGATCTGTTGAGTTCTGGGTTGGGTTCCAAATTCGATTTTGGGTGGTGCATTTTCTGGTTCTCTCCGACTCTAATGGGAGCTGCTTGATTTTGACGTAACGTGGATCGAATTGAAGCTGGATTTGGTCATTTTGTGACACCAATTTTGAATGGGTTGTTGATAATCAGCTGAATTTTTCTGGGAAGTTGAGATTTGCTGCAATGGCGACGGAGGAATTATTGCCCTTCTCTGTGGCGTCTGTGGTGGAGGATGTTCTTAAGCAGCAAGGGAAGCGATTGAATGATTTTTGTTTGGCTACGAGGAAAGCTGAGGAAGCATGTAGATTCTTCAAACCCTCATTATCTCTATAATTTTTGCTTTTTAAAAACATTTTAATGTATGGTTGATGAACAAAATGCTTAATCAGTGTCTTAATTTGTTAATATTGGTGGGTTTTGGTTGTTTGGTTGATTGATTTAAGTTTGTGGTAAAGTTCTTCAGTTTCTTAATTCTTTTCTTTTTTGGTTTGTTTCATTGGCTATTGGGAAGAGCTCATTACAATTGTTTGGATAACGATTGAGTTCTTAAAATTGCTCACAGATAAACTTTTGGTAGTTTGGTTTCTTAATTTGTTTGATTGGTTTGAGTTTGTGGTAATGTTCTTCAGGTTCTTAATTAGTTATTTTGGTTGTTTTATGAGCTTCTGGAAGAACTCATTACTATTGTTTGGATAATGATTGAGATCTTAAAATTGCTCACTGATAAAATATTGGTAGTTTGGTTTCTTAATTTGTTTGATTGGTTTGAGTTTGTGGCAATGTTCTTCAGGTTCTTAAGTAGTTATTTTGGTTGATACTCATTACTATTGTCTGGATAATGATTGAGATCTTAAAATTGGTCACAGATAAAATTTTGTTCAACCTAAGATGGGGTTTATTTAGTTAAGTCTTTAAAGGAAAATTTTCGATGATGTTTTGTAGCGTTAAGGAGATATGAAGCTGCTGAGTGGCTGAGGAAGGTGGTTGGTGTTGTTGGGGGCAAAGATTTACCAGCTGAGCCATCTGAAGAACATTTCAGGCTGGCTTTGCGAAGTGGAATAATACTTTGTCATGTTCTCAACAAGGTTCAACCAGGTTCTGTACCAAAGGTATGGTTGGTCTTGGTCATCGTTATGATTCTTTCAGTTCTTCATCTTCCTGCTCAGTTCTTGAGGTTTTAACAGTCATTTTGCTTTTAGGTTGTTGAAGCTCCGTCAAATGATTCTGTTCTTATTCCAGATGGAGCAGCTTTATCCGCATACCAGTATTTTGAAAATATTAGGAACTTCCTTGTAGCTGCTGAGGAATTGGGACTTCCAACATTTGATGCTTCTGATTTGGAACAGGTTGGTGTTACCATGATGTAGTTTCTGTGAATAGTAATGGAAGTTTGAGAGATTCAATCATGAGAGTAACCTGATGAATCAATCTTGCTGACACATATGTGTCACATTGAACTTTATCCGTTTCCCTCCTTTTTTTTTTCTGGTATGATTGAAAAGCCTGTATTTTACATATGCATACGATTGAGTCCTTGAGTTTCTAAAATAGTGTAAAAGAAGTGCTTCAGATCATTGCTATTTGACTCCGGCCTGTTCTAAAAAAGTCTAGTCTCTAGACATTTCAAATTTTGTGTTGAGACGGACAAAGTGAAGGAAAATCTCTGAAATTATTTCTATTTTGGATCTTGACATATAACAGTTCCAAACTTGGGGAAGAAGGGCTCGAGTCTTTTTATTTATTTAGGTTCTTGATATTGCAGGCCTCATTCTGTCTTGATATTTCTTTTAACTTTCAGGGCGGTAAATCTTCAAGAATTGTCAATTGTGTCCTAGCGCTTAAGTCATATAGTGAATGGAAGCAAGGAGGTGGCACTGGGTCTTGGAAAATGGGAGCTATTCCGAAGCCAGTAAGCTTTGCGAAACCCATTGTTCGGAAACACTCAGAACCGTTCATGAATTCAATCTCAAGGGCCTCATCATCGTTGAGTGAGAAATCCGTGGATGGTTTGGTTACTGAGCAGCCTTCTCTTAATGATCAAGGCTTTGATTTAACTGAAGCAGTTAGTATGCTTTGCCTTTTCTCACAATCTTGTTTTTTCATCGGCTCTTACCAAACTTTAGGCTAATTCGTATTGTAATTTGCAGGGTGCTTGTTCCTTAAACATGCTAGTTCGTGCTGCTCTTTCAGGCAAGAGGCAAGATGAAGTTGCAACTGTAAGGGTTCTAGTACTTCATATTAATTATTGTCATAAGTAATCTGCAAAACCAAATTTTTGGGGCTTAGTATGTGATGCATATGGGAGTAAACAAATTATTTACCTATTACACTAATTGGGATATCTATTGAATTTGATTTTTTTTTTTTTTTTTTTTGAAATTCTGCATAACTATTTCGAATTTGCTAAATGGTTTGAGCACTTTTTATTGCCACTGATTTTATAGTTCTATTTTCATTGAGAAGATACAGGAAGTAATTGTTGGCTTGAAACAGGTTGTGGAGTCTATGCTAAACAAGGTTATGGAAGAGTTTGGGCGTCGCTTAAATAGTCAAAAAGAACTGGTAAGCCTAATAAAAGATTATGTTCTTTCTAGTCATCTTTATAATACACCCATTTTCGTTTGTAACAAGTTTTTCTTTTCCTTCTTATTATGAAAATGGACATTTCATCAACAAAGTAATTATTTCTTCTAACCTCACAGATGAAAACAACTCTAAAGGACACACCCATATCTAGTCTGAACGAGGTTCCTCCGGAAAGTGCTTGTTCTGAAAACCAGGTACAAAGTTAATGAGGTTTAAAAAATGGGACGCGTTTGGATTATATGTCATATTGTTTGGTTGTGTTAATAATTGCTCTGTATGAGAAACACGAGCAGGTGCAATCTTCTTCTGATACAACTAGTACAATGGATGAAAAAGCAGCTTCGCATGTTGAACAAGAGGAGATAGATGAGCAAAATGATGTACAAGCTCGGCAAGAAGAGATCGATGAACTAGAAGCTGTACAAGTTCAAGAAGAGGAGGTGGATGATGAAAAAGAAGCTGCAGATGTTCAAGTAAAGGAATTCGTAAATGAAATGTCTCAAACATCAAATCTTGACGAAGCTTCAAAATTAAAGCTTATGAAACAAATAATGCTGGTTGAACAGCAACAACGAGACATTCAGGTAACTCGATGGTTTCATACTAGTTATTAAATTTCCCGACTTGCTATTAGTATGTGATTTGTGATTGGTGTTTGGTATCCCGAAGGAATTGAAACACACTCTTCATAGTACAAAAGCCGGAATGAAGCTTTTGCAGATGAATTACCATGAAGAGTTACGTACTCTAGGTAAATCAAATCAAATTCCTGCAGGTTAGTTTCAGGGTTTTTTGATAGAGAAATTATGTGTCTAACGTCTAGCTTTTCTTGTTAGGTAAGCATTTCTATCGTCTATCTCAAGCTGCTTCAGGATACCAGCGGGTTGTTCAAGAAAACCGCAAGCTATACAATCAAATACAGGACCTCAAAGGTAAAGTTTTTTGAGACTTCATGTTTAGTTTCGTGATATTGTTTATTCAAACTAGTCTCGTGAGCAAGAGTTGGTAGTTATCTGTTTTGTTTGGATCAGGAAATATTAGGGTATACTGCAGAGTGCGACCCTTCATGTCTGGGCAATCAAATCGTGTAAACATAGTTGATCACATAGAGGAAGGAAATATTACGATTAACACCCCTTTGAAATATGGAAAAGAGAGTAAAAAATCATTTAGCTTCAACAAAGTATTCGGTCCTAATGCATCACAAGGTCTTTCTCTCTCTCGCTCTCATTTTTATATATTCATTTAGGAGTGCTAATCTTTTGCCATAACATCCCCTAACCTCTTGATCTCAAATTTCTTTCTTTCCCTTGCAGCGGATGTATTTTCAGACATGCAGCCTCTTATTCGATCAATTCTTGATGGTTACAATGTTTGTATATTTGCTTATGGACAAACTGGGTCCGGGAAAACTCACACTATGGTAATCACATTATCATCACAATTACAATATTGATAAGACTATTCATTGGCTGTAGTGTTGACACAGCTTTTATTGATTATCCATTCAGACTGGACCGAAGGAACTTACAGAAGAATCTCGAGGAGTAAACTACAGGGCATTGGGCGATCTATTTCTTCTCTCGGAACAGAGAGCAGACCTCATGTCCTATGATATTGCTGTTCAGATGATTGAAATCTATAACGAGCAAGTTAGGGATCTCCTTGCAACAGATGGAACTATAAAAAAATATCCTTTTCGGAATTTCTTTGTAACATCATATATTCATATATACCTTGTTCATTTGTGGTCTTAACTCCTAAATACACTCGAAATCCGTAACAGTTCCGTAAATGGGATTAATGTTCCAGATGCAAACCTTGTACCAGTATCATCAACAGCTGATGTTATAAATTTGATGAACCTTGGGCATAAGAACCGCGCTGTGAGCTCTACAGCTATGAATGACCGGAGTAGTCGTTCTCATAGGTACACAATGCTATTTTTAAAATTTTACCTTTTGAATGAAATTTTGTAGTTTTGGCATTTCATTTTTTGCAGACTAATCTTATGACATCATTCACGGTTTCTCCTATCAGAATTGAGATCAAATTTATGTTTTAACGATCATGATTTTAGTACGTATTAAACTACAATGGTGTATCCATATGCAATGCAGTTGCTTGACAGTTCATGTTCAAGGAAGAGACCTGACATCGGGGAAAATTACTCGTGGTAGCATGCATTTGGTTGACTTAGCAGGAAGTGAACGAGTTGATAAATCTGAGGTTACTGGAGATAGATTAAAGGAGGCAGTACACATAAACAAATCGCTTTCTGCATTAGGAGATGTGATTGCATCTCTTGCTCAAAGAGGTAATCACGTTCCCTACAGAAACAGTAAGCTCACGCAATTACTCCAAGATTCACTTGGTAAGTACTAAGATCAATAATGTCTTATATCATACACACAAACATTTTTCTCAGGCAGCATTTGGAATAGAATTTTTGTTCGAAAATGGGAGTCAAGAAACAAACAGAATGAAATTCTCATTATTCACATTGATAGCTCCAAAAAATCTATTCCAAATGCTACCTTGGTGTATTTGACCTTCTTAATGATGTTATGGTTGCTATATTACTATCAGGTGGACAAGCCAAGACACTCATGTTTGTTCACATCAGTCCGGAGCCTGAAGCTATTGCAGAAACTATAAGTACACTCAAGTTTGCCGAACGAGTTGCTACTGTGGAACTTGGAGCTGCTCGAGTTAACAAAGATGGCACAGATGTCAAAGAGCTTAAAGACCAGGCACATACTCTCTCTTCCTCTTTATTTTGCTGTTTATGTTCTTGCACTTAACACGAATAATTTCTTGAATGTTTTATCTTTTGTGTTATGTTTTTTGGTGTTCAGGAAATACGTTAACTGTTATGTTCATTTTCTGTTTTCAGATTGCTAGTCTTAAGGCAGCCTTAGCCAAGAAAGATGAAGAAATGGAGCCTCGTAGACAATCCCGACCAAACAGTCCACATCCTGGCTTGCGGAGAAGCAAAGAGAAGTCCTCCACTCGCCGGCAATCAATGGAAACTACTGTTATGGAGGTATGAATTGATGACTCTCAATCTATATTGCATAGTTCTATGTTGTTATATACTAACTCTGTTTCTGAACAATGTTGTTTTAAGATTATTTACACAAATTACGAAACTACGTGAAATGACCTAACTAACCTTATTTACTTGTTTGTATACTTTCATTAAAACTCTCTCACTCCTGATCATTCCTCTCTTGAAAAGTATAGTGAACTCTTACTTTGGAACTGAAAAATGACACTTTTTGTGAAAGGAAAATGGTCAATTAAGTCTTTGAGCTTTCAAGATGTCACTAGTTCATGAACTTTCAACAAGCCAAAATGGTCTCTAAACTTTATGTTTTGGGGCAGTTTAGTCCATGTTATTAGTTAGAGATAGTTTTTTATTTATTTATCAGCAAGCGTAAGAACCGAGGTTCGAACCTGAGACCTCCAAAGGATCAAGTGCCTTAAATTAGTTAGAGATAGTTGATCGTTAATTTTGATGACATGGCGCTGACATGACATTTAAAATTTATTTCAACGCTGCATTATCAAACTTAACGGTCTACTAACTCTAACTAGTGGTTGAGACTAAATTGACCCCAAAACTCACTTCAATGACTATTTTAACTGTTGTAAAGTTCAAAGACCAAATCAATGGCTTTTTGAAAGTTATGAGATCTCCCTGGCCATTTTTTCATTGTGAAACAATTTTTCTTTCTAAAACGACATTTATTCACAAAGGTAGTATTAGTATAAACTATTGCAATGAAAATGTTATGAGAAAACAGAATAATCGAAGCCTTAATTTAATTTGCATCGTTTCTCAGAACAAGTCTGAATCAAGGTCAAGAAGACAAAGCTTTGATCTGCATGACTTGACGAGCTCACCTCCTTGGCCACCTGCTGCGAGCCCCGGGATAAATGGCAAGGAGGATGATAAGGAATCAACGAATTCCAGCGATTGGGTTGATAGCAAGTATGATAGTTTGAGTGTAGACGACAACCGAACAGCGGATTGGCATGAAGATAGTAGACATATATCGGAAATGTTTTATCAGAAACAAAGTCCTACTGCTACCAAGGAACAACAATTTCTTATGAAACCAACATCTATCAGAAATAGCTTATCTCAAGATGATGAGTCTGAGACTGCGACTAGTGATTCTTCGGAGCCAGATCTTCATCGGCGATCAAGTCTTCCTAGAGTCAACAGCATGCCCACTGGAGTAGGGATGGTGTCAAAGATCAAGAAACCTCAACCTAGGCCAACAGCAAAGACACGAGAAACAAGGTAACTTGTCTTTGAATGCCAATGCTTTTCTTCTTTATATAGTAGTTTCTACTAACGTTGTGAGAAAGAATCAACCAGACCCCAACTCGGTCCAGTTTTCTTACCTTAATTGCAGGAGTAGAACTTTTTAACAATCCCTCTGTCCCAAAGCTCACATTATTCTTTTGGGTTAGTTATGCATAAATGACCAACAATATCCAACCGGTCTAGTTTTCTTACCTTGATTGCTGTAGTTGAACTTTCTGATACTCCCTCTGCAAGTCGACTTTTCGTTGTGATTAGTTAGTTATGCATGAATCACCGACAATATTCTTAACATATATGTTGGTTATAACCTGTTGAGTTTTCTTACAATAAGCATGGGGTAGAACAGGAAATGTCCAATTTCAACTAACCTTTTACATAAAGAAATGAAAAGTAGACGCTCATTCTGAAATGAAGGAAATATAAATAATCGTGAACTATAGCAAAATGGGATCGGCCAGTGTAACCGATTTGGTTAAGACCCGATCCCAAATTCGATCCAATTAGAACTAGAAAAATAGGATTGACATGTTCAATCAGTTTGTTTCAGTCTGATTTTTGAAACATTAATATTGGATCTTTTGTGGGAAACTCCTTGCCATCTTCTCACATAATCTTCATTTTTTTTTTTTGAACTTAGGAGTATGATTCCAACATTGATTCCTTCTCCATCTCGAAAACTTTCCGGGTCGGGTTCTGTAAGTTCATCAAGGATTGGAAGGCCACAAGTTCATGGTGATGGGAAGAGGAGAACTGGAAATGGGAAGTGAAAAAAGAATGGTGACATGAATATGGGGTTTTGAGGGAATTTGGCTATGTAATGGCTTTTTTTCTTGTATTTATTGCTTAGATAGATAGTGAAAAAAAGAGAGAGAAAGAGAGGTTTTGAGTATATACAAATTAAGGTGGCAATAATTTCAATTGCCAGTGTTTTTTTTTTATTTGTTTGTGATGATATGTATAATATTTTTTTTGGTGTCTCACCAAACACAAGTTCTTGTTCATGTGGTGATTTTTTGAGGTTGTCTTTCTTGAAAGTATTTTCTTCCACACGAAAAAAAGTTGCAAAGAAATGAGGAAATTGTTGATATCACTATTCTTTGTACGAACATTTTTTTGTGTGTGTGTGTGAGGTGATATGAGAACGGAGCGACCCGTCCAGATTTATGATTTTAAATGAGGTGTCATTACTTTAATAGTACACTGATATACATTATACCCTTAGAAAAATTACTGCCCTAATTATATATCCCTTGTAGACTGTAGCTAGACCTGACAAAATGGACCTGTACTCGCGGGTCACAACCAAACTCTAAAAAAATCGAGTCATGTAGTAGTTTGAAAATTTTAAATCGAGTATACCTGTTATTTTATGTTTAAAATCCGCTATTTGAACCTAACTCGACCTAACCTACCCAAAGACCATATAAGATTGGGTTAGAGTCAGTGTGTTTTCAACCCATCCCGATCTTTTGTCACCTAGATAGATTGATCAAGGGTATTTTTGTCCTTTTACTCAAATTATATAGCCATATGGCCTATGAGAATGAAGATTGAAAACCCTTATCCAAACCCTTTGCTTTTCAACCTCCCAAAGTTTCCAACTTCTTCTTCCTCTTCCGTACCATCAATGGCTACAATTCCCTTTAAAAATGTCATCTTTATGATGCACAATCACTTATCTTT
>JAYMTK010002572.1:0-13628 GCA_036897405.1 Pelargonium myrrhifolium | reverse complement strand
AAAGTGGTCTCTTACACCACCACCACCAAGGATGTGTTGAGTGGGGATCAATCCTGAGACCTCATCCCACTCACACAGCTGGATTAACCAATTGCGGCCACCCTTAGTGGCTATATTATCATGCATTTGTGTACCCTTAATAACCTCAGAAGTCAGAACTAACTTTAATACTTTGACATCAACTAAAGGAGATGGTAATCTAGTCAAATCTATACAACTATATCTATTCAAAGAATTTGAAGAACTGAAAATTCATGAATGATTATATGTAAGGTTGGAAAACCTGGAATTTAACTTAGAGATTTCAAGTAATCAAAATATGGTACTCCTGACAAGCCAACTTATGCAAATAAATCATCTGCGTCTAATGAATGAAGGCAAAAAAAATGCAACCATAATATGTTGATGAGTAAAATAAGAATGGCTTAATATGCCACAACTTTAAGTACACAGATGTTAAGGATCCTTGATTTTTAATTGGATACTATGGGAGAAACTAGAACTACCTCAAAAGCAAAGCCATTTCTTTCAAACTTCGTGTGTTTGCTCTTCTTTTCTTCTCGGCAAGCTCTGGAACATCGTTCATGTGCTTTTTTGAGTACACGCATATGAGATTTCTAGAGACATGCAAATTTGCAGATCATATCACTATAACCATTGACAAGCAACTAAACCACAATCATTAATAGATTGAGAGATTCTATGAGCACCTTCCCATGCTGAATGGCTTGCAGAGAGGATCTGTTACCACTCTATCTCCAGCTATGTAAGTCTGGAATACAAGAAATACAAAATTTGGTCACACAAGCATTTCCAAGACACATGATCATGAGTGTTTATGGTGCGCTCAGGGCAGAAAAGATCGCACTCACAATGTTCTCAGCTATATATGGGTTTGTGGTTTCAAGCAACAATGCAATGATCGCAGGGTCTGCTTCAGTTTGGTGGTTTGACATCAAGACAACATTGTGACCCTGCAAGTACACATGTACATTTAATATTCACAAAAATCTAGCAAGTATGAGAGATTCTTCTACTATGGAAAAGACAAAAGATTCTCTTAAAGTTAATACTCCCTCCATCCCAAAATGAGTGTCCTTGTTTCTATTTCGGGAATAATTAAGGAGAAGTTAGTTAGGATTGTACAATTACCTTTGAATCTCCATTAGCATGTATTCTAACAAACTCAAAGGATAGTAGCTAACTTATTATAGGGATGTTATATTGTTATTGGTAATTCATATTATAACTAACTTCCTTAAAAGGAAAGAGGACGGTCATTTTGGGACAAAAATACAAGACAAACAAGACACTCATTTTGGAATGGAAGGAGTACATCAAAATTGAAAGACTTATAGACAGAGAAAGAAACAAGAAAACAGAGTTGATGCTAAACTGAAAATTAGACAGCTAGCCCAGAGAAAGGGCTCTCTACATGTGTTACACACGTTGGCCTACAGAACCAATGATGCAGCACATGGTCAGACCAACCTCCATAAATTTGTAGCGTGCAAATAATTCTAGAATATGCCAGATGTTCACTGAATCTCCAACATTGAAACATTTTCTTTCACTAATAAACAGATAAAATCATTCAAAATGGCTGGTATGAACTTAGCCCCAAACTTATCTAACAAAAGAATCCTATTGTGCCAAGCTAAGGTACACTAGTTTTTGTTCTGGAGCTGAACATGGCACAACAATGAGCAACCCTGCCTTGATTAACAAGCCTATTTGACATGAGACCAAAATAGACATATCATTCATGATTAATGTCAGTTGCTTGAGAAAATGTTAGTATAACAATGAGCAAATAAATGTATAGAATTTAGTAAAAAATTAGTCTTTAGAAAACAGACATGATGTGCACCTTCTTCAGCTTCTCTTCCATTTCCTGGAAAAGGGAAATGTTGCCAACAAATGAACTCCTGCAAGAAATCAATGAAGGTTTAGAAAGAAGAAAAAAAAAAGGTAAAAGTGATATGATACACAAAATATGTGCATATCATGACTTCCCATTACAACAAAGAATAACAGAGGCATTACTCAAAACGACAACGAAACTAAAAGATTTTATCACAAGAAGTAATCATAAATATTGCTCTTGACCATCTAATTTGTAAATCTAGAATCTTAATGCAAGCCTATTATACATAAAAACATAGTCACAAATCAAGTTTCAGATAATTTTGTGTAGATTAAGTTTTAACAAAAACGGATGTAAAAGGAAAACAGATTATTGACCTTACCTGAAATCAACTAAAGCACGGATTAAATTCTGACCAAACTTGTAGTAGTCAAAAGGTTCTCGCATTGCTTTGTGATGTGGTGAAAAGTCATAAGGGTCCTGAAAAATAATTGTTACATCTAACAAGAGTTCATCCATACTGAATATGTGTTCAATATATGTAATGAAAGCACAGCTGCATAAAAGGTTTGGAGACATCCCCATTACCAGCACTTCCAAGAGAATACGATCAAACGCAAGGACCATATTTGACATTATAACCTCTTCTGCATTGGCGATTCCACTTTGGTAAACCTGAAACATGACAGGACGAAAGATAAATCATACAAGTAAAGTACATGACAGATGTAAGAGATGCAACCAATGCATTAGCAGTCTCAAAAATATCCGAGATGAAATATGTTGTCCTCATAAAAGATGTATACAAGAATCCTTCACTAAATTGCACATGCATTGCAAGACATGAAGATTAAAGATAGCCAGAAAGTTGCATTCTTTTAGCATGCATTTCTATGATGAAGAGATAGGATCCAGGCTGTAGTTTCATACTCCAAATGTTCGATGCAACAAAATAAATTTACTCAATGAAAACTATTATTAAGTGAAGGCCCCAACTAAAACCAAGAAACTCTCTTCTATAACCCAAACAACTAATGTTTGCAGTTATAGCCACTTCACATCATTTGGCAACAACCAAACAGAGCCCTTGACCATCAGTACTAACTCTACACAAGACCACAGCCATCGCTTTAGAGGCTTGAATACCATCGGATCACAATCACGGCTTCACAACCTGCTTTGCTTTCTTCTGAATTCTCTCACATCAGTTCCTCTCACTCCCTCAAGTTTCTCTGTATCTCAAGTTCCCAAAACCGATGCTGCTACCACCTCTGGAGCAGGAATATCCTACTAGTATTCCATCTTACTAAATTTCATTATGGTTTTTGTCTGTAGATATATGAAATTAAGATGACAAATAGCAGTCTCTCACCAACCAACAGGTTATTCCTAGTCCGTTCTTATGACCCAGCAAAGACCCGAAGAAATATTGTTTTACATGAAAGATGTTCTCTTTTTAAGGGTTTTTTTTTTTTTTTTTTTTTTTTGCAGAAGACATATCAAATTGAAGCAAACAAAACTGAACGCAGAGTGTAAAGTTGAATGGATGTATCATTGCATGTCCTTAGAAATGACTTTTTCCAAGGAAATCATGGGATAGTATAGGTTCTATGTAGATTTGACAAGGTATAACGTATAAAGCATACATGAAAGTATTCACAACAGCACAAGTTTAGAAGTATTTATTTACTGCATTTTTATAATTCTGAAACAATTCTTCCAACCCTGCAGCAACAGTCAAAGGCAACCTTCCTGCTTCTGTTTCCTTTTTTATTCCAGAAAGTAGCTCTGCAGATAACTATGCAAAATAAGGCAAGATAACTAATAATCCAAATTACATTCAGAATAAAGGTTAGCTGCTCTGAAAGTGAATAAATTTCTATTTTCTTTCTAAACATAAGAAAGATTAAACTGATAAGAAGCCCCTCTAAGAATTGATTAAGAATATATAAATGTATATTTATTCTTTATGTGTTTAGCAACACACTACCAATCAATGTTGAGAGAGTGAATAGCTATATACAAACAAGCAAGAAAAGCTAGTATTGACATGGAAACAGTATCTTATCAAAAAAGAAAATTAGGAAACAGTAAGCCAGATGATAACTTACTATCACAAAAATCGGTCGGGCGACTGCCTCATCATTTTAGAGGAGGTGATTCTTAAATGTTATACAACTCTATACAAGACAAGTAGGCCAAATGTGTATACCTGGTGCAATTGAGTGTAAGAAATTTCACCAAATTTTCTCCGAATTAAGAATCATATAAATTAAGCTATAATATAAATAATATAAGCCGCTTTGGAAACCCAAAAACATAATCAAACCATTTAAGATATCCTTTTCTCTTCTGTTTTTCACGAACTTCCTCCATTGAGAGGAAATACTCAAAACTCTACCATGAATAAGACTCGACAGAAATTGACCTTTCCTAGCATCAACATGGAGAAAATATACAAAGAAGAAGGAATCCAGAATTCTAAAACTCAAGTTCTTAGCATCTAAAGACTAAAACCAATCAAAAACGGAAACTTGTTACAACTAATACAAAAACAATAGTTGTAACGTCAAAAAGAGAAAAAAGATAACATAATCTAGAATTATAAATGCTGTCCCTTCTAGCACTTTCATCCTTATTCAGTGCTTACTAGTTTCATCAATCTTTTTCAAATTAACTCGTCTAATCTGAGCCAAATTTTCCTATAAACCATGACTGACTCAAAATCCTCCATCTTTGTGTTTACGAAAAAATTAGTTGCCTCAGATTCAAAGTTTCTTAGGTCTTGAACTACATACGAGAGCAAAGAAGGAAAATAGCAATAGCCTTCTTCTTCTTCTTCTTCTTCTTCTTCTTCTTCTTCTTCTTCTTCTTCTTCCCCTAAACTATATTAGAAACCAGAAATTCTTCTACACTCCGAATTCTGAATCTTAGGAGTTTCAATTTCCATGAAGCATGCACGAGCTCCAATAAACAAAGAATCAATTACTTCTAAATTCAAAGAATCCTTGTCTGCTCCTATATTTCTCTGGCAACGAAAAGAATCACTACCGCACAAATAGCTCAAAACGCACGCCGAAACCGAAGAAATCACAAGAAAATCAAATCGAAGACCAACCTTCACCGGAGCGAGCGTCAAGAAAAATCCGCGAATGATGGAGGGACATGCGCTTCTCCTCTTCTCTGGGACCAGCCGAGTCCACCACTGCGCCGGAAGAACCTTTACCCTTGACGAGCTCGGCCATTCCGTTCGCATTAGACGAAGAGAGCACGCAGGCGAAGTGTCCTCTCCGAAGGCTCGATCTCGGCATGAAAATCGAGGACGGAAGATGAATGGAGCATAGCTTCAGAGTAGAAGGCGGAGAGTAAGCCCTAGATGCGGCACCGAGGAAGGTGAAGGGAGGAGAAGAGGAGACGGACATGGTAGTGTAGGCTTCTTTGAAACGAGAGAGACAGGGAAGGGAACGAGAAAACACTGGAAATGCTAATTTCTGTGTGTTGATTTTTGATTATCTGAGTGAGAAAGGAGAGAAAATGTGGGGCTACTGCGTTGGTTGTTGGTGGAGGCAGTGGGGATGGGAATGCGCCCAATTTTGGCGTGAGAAGCACGTGCTTTTCATCGCCACAGCCACAGCCAATAGCCGATTAGCTCTGCTTTTTAGTGCTGATGTGGAAGTTTTGGATTGGGGCTCTGTGGGAGTTATGAGTCCGAACACGTGTGAGGACCAAAACGTTCGCACGTGTGAGTAATGTTTTCCCACCGTTAATCAAAGGGCCGAGTTTTTTGGATTTCAATGCAAAAGGTCAAAAAGAAAACAATGGGAAAGCATTGTTAAGTTCTGCTTTTAATGGACAGGAGCATGTTTAAATTATACAATAAGCTATATTTAAGAGTAACATAACTTCCGTTTTGGATTGACAATGACGTGACCACATGTTCATTTCTATTCCATTACACCGTAAGTGTGGCTGACCGTCTAAATGGCATTTTGCACAGAGATAAAGGTAATTACGATCCGCGCTTTTAAATTATTCGCTTATACGAATTCAACTCTTAAATTTTGGTCTGTAATTTTAAATATCTTTGAACTTGCAAAAGATATTTTCATTAGTTAAAGTTAACAAAAAATGTCACTAATTAGGTCATGTGCTTGAAACTCTCAAAATGTCTTTCAATATCCTTCTTCTTCAACATAATTTTGACGGGAAATAAAATGTCTTGTCGGAAATTTCATAGTCTCGTCGGAAGTTCATAAGCTTGCAGGAAATTTCATAAATCAATTTATACAAAAATAATAATTTATCAACAATCATGAACAAAATTCAAAGTTCACATGAACAAATCCAAACAAATATCGTTTTGTTATTAACACTAACATTTATAGCAATCCAAATAAAGATTAAACCATTACAAGTCAAAAAATTAAAGAATTGAAAATCAAGATTAAACCAATCAGATGCAAAAATAACCTTAATCAAACTCAATTCCAAATCTAACCCGATGAGGCCGTGAACGGAGACAATAATGAAGCGAACGGAGTCGGCGAGGCCACGACGAGGTCAACCTCGAGCTAGCGAAGCCACGACAAGGCCAACGAGGAGGCAGATCTGAGGCGGCGACGAGCGAATCTAACCATGGCGGCTTCTTCTCTAGCCAAGAAAGTCGCGCTTCTCCGTTGCTTGTCGTCGGTGAGGTGTGGAGATAAGAGACCGACGAGCTCCGACGAAAATGAGGAAGAAGAGAGCGTGATTTGGAGGAGAGACATGTCTGAGGAAGAAGAAAGCATGATTTGAGAGCAAGGGTTTGACTTCTTTTTTTCTATTTTAGAGCGGTAGATAGTATTTTGGTCATTTTCTTTGCTAACGAACGGAAAGATCTTTTACAAGTTCAGGGGTGCTTAAAGTTACGAACCAATGTTTAAGGGTAAATCGTGGGAGTGAATAGTTCAAAGGTGTTTACCATAATTACCCCTATAGATAATAATTTGATCCTCCACTAGTTAAGTTTTGATAAAACTTTATCTCATTTTTAAAAGGATCATACACTCATTTGGTCATTGTACTATTAAAAGTTGATCAATTTGGTCACTGAACTTCAAAATGAACCACTTTAGTCACTATATTATCCAAACGTCAACCAAAATGGTCATCTTCGTCCAATTCCGTCAACTTCTCCGTTAAATGTTGTTGATCTGTATTTTTTTAATAAAACTAATTCAAAAATAAATTAAAATTTCAACCAATCATAACATGACACGTGGCATTTTGGATCCAGATCAGCATGACTTAACGGAGGATTTGACAGAATTGGACGGTGATGACCATCTTGGTTCACTTTTAGATACTATAGTGACCAAAATGGTCCATTTTAAAGTTTAGTGACCAAATTAGTCAACTTTTGATAGTACAGTGACCAAATGGGTGAATGATCCTTTTTAAAATACTCCATCTGTCCCATAACGAGTGTCTTATTTGTCTCAAAATGAGTATTTTTTTAGTAAATTAGTTTAACATAAATTATCAATTACATATTTATATATCTTTTTTTTAAATATACTCAAAATAAAAAATAAGACACTTATTTTGAAACAGATGAAGTAACAATGAACGTGAACAAAAAGCTATTTTAGACAAATACAATATATTATACAAACAAAAGAAGTCGTCTAAAACCTTACCACTATATTCCAAGTCTCCTTGGCCTTGCAAGATCAAGGGACCGTCTATTATATTCGTCAATCAATTATTCTTTCCGTCCCTAAATGAGAGCACACCTTTTCTAATTTGAGAATTATTAAGTAGAAGTTTTTTTTTTTTTTTAACATGAGAAGTTAGTTAATGTATAATTATGTTTAAATTTCCATGAACACATATTCCAACAAACTCAATAGATACTAACTTGTCACAAACATGTTATCAGAAATTCATGTTATAACTAACCTCCTAAAAAAGAAAGATGTCACTCTTTTGGGGACAAAAATACAGAACAAACATGACACTCTTTTTGGGAGTGAGGGAGTTAGGAGTATCAAATATTCAAATATTGTTCCAAGGAATATAAGGTATGTAACTCTATGTTCGTCCAGAAGATAGGTAGAACTTGGAATTGCAAGTTCCTGTAGATGCAAATAAACCATGATAATCTTAATTTCTTGATAGTAATCATATTTCATATATGGTGAGAGCTCCAAAACTATAAGCTACGAAAATTTCCAACATCAAATTCATATAATATCTTGTTGCTACAACTCGCTGTTCTAGAGCATCAGACAATATTCCAACATGTCGAGGGCTCAAATCTATCCGAGGAAATTCATGATCACCAAATGGAGCACCAAATTGCAAAGAACAAAATCCGCAAAAGCACGCTCTGGTGGTAAATCCTGCAATAAATGGATACCATCAAGCAAAGAACTTGAACATACCTAGTCTATTTAGCCTATTTATCATGTGCAAGACATGACAAGGAACGCCCATGCCAGCACTTGGTTACTATGGTACAAGAGGAAACATCTATACACTTTCTCAAAAAGTTTGGAGTGGAAAAAAATGTAAAATCATATATTTTGCCCACCCCTTCACAACTAATGCATCATATGACAAGACAATAACATCTTACCTTAAATTCCTTGTTTTCTTTGTTCACCTGGATACGGAGACAAACTGTAACCAAGTAAACTAATCAGTTTCAGACCCAAACTCAATAGCGTCAGGAAGTTTCTATTTCCAGAGATTCACACACACATGCACACAATGCTTACCAGCAAGGACGGCAGTCCCTACACAAGAAAGTACTCCTGAAAGAAAGGAGTTGAATGGAAATGAGCCAACAATAGCCATGTAAGCAACCTGCACATCAGCGGTACTAATGAGTCCTAAAATTATTCAGGATCAACGACAAACAAGATTACAAATTCTATCAAAAAAAAAACAAGATTACAAATAAACAAAATCAAGTAATAGCAAGGACGTTTTCTGTCATCTGTATCCAGTTTACACAATCTCAAACTAGATACACTGGCAAGGCCAAGTGTAAGGCAGCAAGGTCAAAAGAGGAGAATTCTTAGCGCTTCCAGCAGAGTAAGCAAATAAGGTTTTATAAAATACTTATGTAGACTCATTTACCACGGTCCATGGTCCGCTTTCACAATCCTAAACAAAGAAAACCATAGATCCTTCCTACTCTGACACATTTACTCGAGGAAAAGAACAATGAACATTACATCCACTGTTTACATGAAAAGCTGGATGACTTCATTTTCAGAGAAGAAAAAAAGTACGGATCCAATAGATTTTAAAGACTGCTTGATCAAGATTCCACAAAGCCTAAGGTATCTACTATCTGTAATCCTTATACTTGTTTAAACCTACAAGTCTTTAACCTTGACGCTTCAACTAATTAATGTAAATGACAGGCTTGGACAGGAGCTTGAAGGAAATTAAACATACATATATTGCAAGTGATACGTACTAAAGTTGGATCTCCTTCCATTATTTTGTGTTTTATACACAAGGTCATGATGTTGATAAAGGTGCACGAAGGAATGGTGTTTTATGCATCAGGCTAGATGTTGATACTCCTACCATTATTATGTGCTTTGAGCTTTATGCTACCACGCAAGAGTCAATCTGCAAACGAGAAAGGCCCGTGTATAGACTTTGGGTGAGCCATGAGAGGTGAATGAATTGTTGAACTATAATTCGCCATATACCCCAAATTAAGTGTTCAATTTTGACTTTATATTATTGCTAAGAATAATTTAATATCTGCTTGACTTTTTCATAATTTCTTTCAGCAAGGTCTTTGTTTGAGGCTTTTAGAGTACATACTTCCTATGTTTTTTCCTTCTTTAAGCTCCCCCTTCTTACTTTTTACTTTAAAATATAGAATTTTATTGACTTGCTACAACGTATACACAAATAGGAACTCTCTAGAAAACTCTTACAAAGATCAAGACTTAGTGACGCAGAATCTGGAAAAAAAGACCCCTGCTTACTTATATGAGAGCCTTTTACTTTTACCTATTATTACCTGCCCCAAAAATATTATAATCCAGAATAAAGGGGGCTCCCGGGCTTTTTCTCTTGTAAAAAAACTAATATTTGCTTTTTCTCTTTTTATTTACTCTTACTTTGGGTTCGAAGCTCCTACCTAAACTATATACTTTAAATTTCCTTATAATTCTAGCTAACCCAACACTCAAATCCCGAAGAACAAATTACAAGCTAACCTTAAGAATTTATTAACCTAGTAAAAATTCTGGGGACTCTATCTCTTACTTGAAAGTTACCCCCTCTTGGTAACAGTACCCCAAAGGGACTCTCTACATAAAACAATCCTCTGTTAGAGTGGGGCTCTAAATACCTTGGAAAATGTCTAGCTATTCTAATGTAAAACCCTATAGCTCAGTTTGCATGCCTTGTTATAACACAACTCAAGTATTTTATAACTAACTTATCTTAATGAAACTATTGGTAATCCAAACACGATTCTGCAAAGGGACACTTAACTTGGTAAAACCAAATTTAGTACAATGGACACTTAATTTGGTATAGAGGGAGTAGCAAAGAGTCAAAGATTGATTGGAATGATTTTAGATATAATTGATAACATTGCGCCTTTTTCTCTACTTGACTAAGATCAACATTACAAATAAATGGGTTCAGACTCGCATTATGGAAACCTAATTTCAGCAAATAACCCCATTTGGACTAATTTTCCGCAACTCAACTGAACCAAGTAGCCTTAATTTCAATTTATTTTTTTATTACAATGAAATTACCTAGTTCCAACTGAGTCTTCTGTGACAACAAACCGAAATCAGATAGTTTTGCTTAGCATTTATTAGATAGAAACAAATAAAGTCGTCAAAACTGAATCTTTGCAGCAAATCAAGTGAAACGAGGTGATTTTACATTAAAATTTCCAAACCAAACAAAATTTCAATCATCGGGCTCAATACAACAAAGAAAGGGAGCATTTCGATTTCTCAAAGCATCAAAAGATACACTGATTCTGTGTGACCTCGGCATAACCATTCTCCAGAACTGAAACTGCTAGTGCAAAACAACACAACTAACTTATTCTCAACACCAAAATGGGGACACCTTAGAAACTTCTCGCAATTGAACAAAAAACGATGCGAAAACCACAAGGAAATGCAGATTCAGATAATTGAGCTATAAATGTAGAGAAGAGCGATCAGGTACCTGAATCAGAGCAGTAAATACCGCGAAACCCACATATAGATCGATGATCTGCAAGAGTAAACGAGCATTGATAAGAATTAAGGTTTGCCGATACATAGTACACTGTGAGCGAAAGAGACGTATATAGACCTTGAGACTGGTTGGGGTGGCTGTGTAAGCAGAACGGAGGGATTGGAAGAGAGCTTGAGCGTCCTTCGTAGTCGATCTCGCCATTGTCAACGCTTCTTCTCTTTCTCTAGCTTCTGTGTTCTCTCGTGCTGCGAGGAACCAATTCGATTGGAACCAAAACCCTTCTTTCTCTTGTGCTTGACCCGTTTTTCGTACGGTTACAAAGTAGTGATAGATGGGCCTTTCGGGCCCAACAGAGCTATCTTCTGCAGCTTAGGGATTGTTTGTTAACTCCAAAAAAAAAAAAAAAAAAATGTTATATGAATGTAGGAGGTAATAAAAGGTAAAAGGAAGAGACTATAAGAAATTTTGGCTGTATTTGTTAAAATAAGTTGTAAAAGGAGATGTCACCTCCATCTCGAGACCACCCTTTACCACTTTGTTCACTAGTGTGTGTTTCTTCTATATAGAAATGGTGAGATTGGTGGATCATGTGCAAAAACGTCACGTTGGTTTGATAATAGATTTGAATTTGCTGATTTTAAAATGGATCTTATGGTGCCTGCTTATTAAATGGGAAGTTGGCAACAATGATGAAGAGCCGGAGGGGAGCCCATTAATGAGGTTATTAATATATGTTCTCATATCGGAAAGGGTAGTATAAAGTGAGATTTGGTCATATTAGAAACGAAGTTGTTTTAAGTTACGAATATGTATCATGATAAGTAATTTTGAAGTGTTGATTCCATTGAGCTCTCATATTTGAGGCATTGTTGTTACGTTTGCTGATTTAAAAATAAAAGTTTATTTTATGTTTCTGCATCGGAGAATATAGACATGTACTAGGTAGGATAAATGGATAAAAAAAAGCTGGATTGAACTGATGATATGAGAGTGAGGCATTTTAGGTTATATATGCACACTAATGTATTGCAATTTCTTCCACCTGAACATCTTATTTATATCTTAAATAAGTGACATCTCTAGATGCAATTGTGTACTGAAAAATAAGTATGTATCTAATTCGCCTTAAGTCAAGATTGCGGTTAAAAGAGTTTTTAAGATGAAACGACAATATTTTTGTACTTTATTGAAAAGGATCCACCTCGATATATAACATAAATAAGCAACTCAATCAAGTCATGTTCTACAAAGTGATTTAAACGTTTTGGATTTATTTTGAGGTCTCAAGTTCGAACGTTTTTTATGACAGGCAGACTAAACCGCCTAACTAAATTGTGTAATACCATTGCACAAGTCACAGCTCACCGTGTAAAAGCAGCAAATCAGACCAGAACAGTCCTTTAGTCTTGTCTCTAAAACCAGTTCGAACTCAGGTTATCCTTTTAGCAGTACACATGTAACCCACACCCATTACATTCTTCATATCCCATGTTGTGTGTATTACATAAACAAAATTTGTAAGAAAACCATTCCTCATATGCTTGGCGGTAGAAGATAATTGCCTAGCTGCGTAGCTTATTGGCTATAGATTGTCCAACAACATACCTACATCAGAATATCGGGTTTCAGGCATCAACATAGTTCGACAATGATTTGATATATCTATTAAAGAAAGGAATATTTCATGTTACTGCCCTCTTAGATATTCATTTATCATGTTACTATCCTGTTAAATTTTTTTTCGATTCTGTTAGAAATTCTATCAGTTAACACACAAAAAGACGAAAATACTCTTCCTTTTTTTTTTATTCTAAATAATAATAATATAATATTAATTTAAAATAGTAAAATAATAATAAAAAGAAAAGAAAAAGAAAAAGAAGACAGCGAACTGTCTTCGTCTGCTACGTTTCTCCGGCGACGGGATGGGGTGACTCCGGCGGCGGTGCCGCCTCATCTTCTTCGCTTCCTCTTGCTTCTCCGGCTAAAACCAGCAGCCCCGCGAGCCGAGATCGTGACGCCGCCGGCAAGCCAGATCTGAATCGACCCAGCTCCGTCACCGCCTCGACCCAGCGACGGTTTGTTCTTCAGCGCGAAGTCCGGCCAGCGAGTCGACCCAGCTTCGTCACACCCCCAGAAGCTTGCGCTCACTGCCCCAAATCCAACTCAATCGCCCTCACCTACGACCACCGTGGCGGCGCTCGGTGGCGCACCACCACCCACTTCCTCTACTGTGAAGACCAACACCAATAAGAGGTACGAACCAACAGAAACAGAACTGCCTAAGTAAAACCAAGGTCCTTTTTAGTAGTCTTTCATAAGCCCAATCTCCTTGGATTTCTTTTTGAACTCAAGGAAATGCTTATAAAAAAACAGAATTCCATATCTTAATAAAGCGCTCTAAAGGGAATGAGTAATGAAAGATGATATGAAATTAATCAGCTTTAATTAGGCTCAACGATTTGGGTCTTTTATTTTTCAGGATTTGGTTTAACTTCCTTTAATTTATTTTTTTGGTCAGAGGTGTTCACGCGGATTT
>JAYMTK010002571.1:0-13632 GCA_036897405.1 Pelargonium myrrhifolium | reverse complement strand
TAGTCTTGAAAAAGACCGTGTCGCGTTTTGACTATCATAGTGATACGTACAATGCAAACTAGAAATATCATCAAAACTTCAGTTACGCGAATCTTAAAAACGCATTGAATTAAGGAAAACAAGGCCAAGGGAATCGTCAGTATGCACCTCCAGGATTTCAACAACAGCATGGCCAGTACCAAACAAGGGCCAGAGCTCAACATCATAATTTCTAGTAGCAACAACCTATTGTTCCTCAAGGGCAACCATCTCAGTCCTAGGAGAAAATGATGAGAGCATTCATCACCTGAACCCTCAAGGAGATAGGCAAAGCTAATAAGGCGATTGCTGAGCTGTAATCATCCCGAAAAGATATGGAGGCATCGCTTAAGAAGCTTGAAACTCAGGTGGATCTGATTGCTAAAGCAGTCAGTACCAGATAGCAGGGATCATTCACTAGTGATACGATCCACCTGAGAGCCTCAGGAAATTAGACGGTGATGGCGGTCTCTTGTACAGTAGCTGAGGAAAATATAGATAAGGAGAAGAGTTCAAAAAACATCTTTGACAACTCATGGAGTATAACAAGAAAGAGGACCCAATCATCTTCGTCCTCCAGTGCGTAATAGGAGATGGCAATCTAGCCAATGCTTTATACGATTTGGGGGTAAGTGTGAGTCTCATGCCCTTTGCGAATTACTTCCAATTGGGTATAGAGACTCTTGCTGACACAAAGTCAACCTTGCAACTTGCCGATGGCACAATTGTAGAGTTGATAGGAGAAGCCCGCAATGTTCAGGTAATTGTGGGTAATTTTTCATTTATGGTTGATTTTATGGTCGTTGACTTTGAGCCAGACCCGAGAGTCCCTTTGATTCTCGGAAGGCCATTCTTGGCCACTAACAGTGCTATTTTCAGCATCTTTACATCATGGGTCGAGCTTCACTCTAAATAGGAGTCCAATTCAGAAGGTGATGATGATGAGTCATTCATTAAGACTCATACTGCTAGACATGGCTTCAATGTCAATTTGAAGCCATACACCGATAAAGTGAGTTGACCTCACTATATCCTGAGTCCCGTCTAGGGATCAACAATCGGGCAATTGACAGTAAACAAATGCGCTACTGGGAGGCAACCCAAGTTATTTTAGTTTTTCGTTTATTTTCCTTTTTACATTTTTAGTTTTCTTTGGTGGTTTACATCATGTCGTGGCTCGACTTCAACTTAAAAACCTCACATCTTTTCAAAATTAGAGCCATGCATGATGAGGGTGTGTACTAACGAGTGTTTGACGAGAAAGTTGATGATTTTCGCAGGCACAAAAGTTTGTTCCACGACACCATGCCTCATGCCGCGGCATCACACTTCAAAAGAAATATTTTCGCACATGAACTTCAGTTCATTGTGCCGCGACACCACTATCCATGCCGCGACACCACGCAAATGTCACAAAAATGGCTAAACTGAAACAGTTCATTGCGCCGCGGCACAGGCCAGCGGGGTCTACAACAACGAATTTTTGGATGATAATCAGGGGAATTCAAATCCTTAAGGGATAAGATGAAGCTTTTACTCTGATTTTGAAGGTTGAATTTTGAATTCATACCTAATAAAATCTGTTGTAACCTCCACATCTTCATCCCCCTTCAAAAATTCAAAACTTCAATTTGAATTTCCAAACACTTATCTCTGATTCTTCACTTCTGACTCTATAAAAGGTGACTTCTTCAACAGAAAATCAGGTGCAAGTTTCTGAAGCTCATACATTTCACTTGTTTTCTTGTTGGTTCTAATTCAAACTCTTCTTTTCTTCTCATAACAAAGATGTCTTTTGTTTCAACTTTTTCATTGGGGAAGAGATTGGACTTTTCTAATACCTCTGATGATCCAATTGACTTGACCTCATTTGACCTAGAGGAGAGGATTCAAAACTTGAATAGTGACGCAAATATAGTGACTACTTTTTCTCAGAAGAGGAAGCATTCAATTTTCTGTCACTATGCAAACCAGAACTTCGGCTATTTTATAGCTATCGGTTTGTATCAAGAGAAGCTGAACAATGTTTTAACTCTTTCTTAACCAGAAATATAAAACCTCTTCCAGAGAGAGGATTTTTGGGAGATTTGGGTGAGAATGTATTTTTATCGGATCGCATCAATGCTTTGGGGTGGTGCAAATTTGCCGGCCAACCCATGACACAAGGATCTTTAGCGATTGTTTGTGAGTTTTATGCAAACTATTTGCATGAGCTCAAGAACAATTATCCCCATGTAGTATATCTAAGAGGATGATACATTCCTATTGATGCCGACACTCTTAATGATATACTAGGAGAGGAAGTTTACAAGACTTCTTCCTTCCATCCCTCTACACGGCCCTACATCTTGTTCGTCCCTTACTCCCGTGAAGAATAAACATATGTGTGTGTATGACAGACGTGACTACAACTAGGAGGCGACCCCATGGGTAGCTGAGCAGTACGACCCTGCTAGGACCTTGAAGTTCAAATATACGGGCTACTGCTCTACTCCCTACATCACTGCTAAGCAGATTGCTCGCGAGGAGGAGGAGCAATGGAACAACCCCGCTTGGCATGCTCAGATGGATAGCATCATTGGACCCCCAAGGGAGAGGTCTGAGTGATTTCGTGCAAGTGACCCGCACCCTTAGGTGCCCCCTTCTCCCGACCCTTCTCTTAATTAGTGTAGCGTAGCATAGCGTAGTATAGTTTAGGCTAGCTTTAGACACTTTGATACTTTGGCATGTGAATTCTTTCTTCCACACTTAGTGAAATAAAGCTCTTCATTTTGATTATGTTCTTTATTGTGTTCTTGCATCTTCTTTTACTTATCGTATGATTTTGCCACACTGCAATTTTCTGAAAAGGTCTCTCCCAAGGCTGCAGCTTGGGAGGGGTTCTGTCACTTGGGTTTGGCCCCCTTGAAGGGGTTCGGCTTCATGAGGTTTGGCCCCTTTGAGGGGTTTGGCCCTCCAGGGTACCTGCTCATGGGTAGCCCCTACAAGGGTGCCTGCTTCGGGGGTACCCCCTCAAGGGATACCTGCTTCAGGGGTGCCCCCTCAAGGGATACCTACTTCAGGGGTGCCCCTTCCAGGGGTCCCAGTTCCAAGCAGCAAGCTACCCTCCAGGTAAATGCCTATTTTGCATGCTGTCCTCATGTAGGCTTCTTAACTACTCAGCATGCTACCCTCCAAGTATCTGCTTCCTTAGCAGGCTGCCCTCAGGCAGACTTGTTCAAGTGCCTCAACAAGCTACCCTCCATGTAGCTCCTTCTTCAGCAGGCTGCCTTCAGGTAGACTTGTTCAATTGCCCCAGCAGGCTACCCTTTAGGTAACTGCTTTTTTAGCAGGTTGCCCTTAGGCAGACTTGCTCAATTGCCTCAGTAGAGTAACTGCTAGTTTAGCCGACTGTCTTCAGGAAGACTTTTATAATTTTCTATGTAACTTTATGAGGTGCCCATCCTTCCTACCTAGGGCAGGGGTTAATCCACACCATGCTCAAAGGTGGGTTCGGCCACACCTCACTAGGTGAGGGCCAGAACATCTTCTGTCAGGCTCTTTCCCTAGCCTTCCCTATATGGGGTTCCCTTGGTTGTTTAGAAGAGTCGCCTACCCCTCGGGATCATACGTTTTCTATCAAATGGGTTAGGCTACTTCTTGGCAGCACCCTTTCTCCAAAGGCTGGTCTTAGATAGGCTGCCTGATTGCTTAGCAGCTACCCTCCAAGTAACTACTTTTTAACACGCTGCCCTCGGGAAAACTATTTAGCATTGTGGCAGGCCGCCTGGCTCCATGGCAGGCTACCCTACAGTTCAAGTGACCAAGGGAAATGGCCACCCGGATAGCCTCATTCTTGCCTTGAGACATGCCAAGGCGAGCAACCGACTCAATCTGCTGAAGGTACTGATCGCCTTGCTGAGTCCGAGCGGTCAGCTGGCCATCAGAAGATAGGTAGAGAGCTAAGGAAACGACTAGAGACACCTGCGCCTCAGCTAGTTTGGCAGTTTGCTGAAAAGCAAGGAAAAACAGCTTAGTACAATTAAAGGGATAGGCGAGTGAAAAGACAATAGGAGGGAGGTTACCTTCTCGGGTTCGACCTCCACATTCTAAAGAGTTATAGTAGCTCTGCCAAGCTTGGCCTGCGCCTTGCATCTCTTACAGTTTGCATGCCTCTGCTTCTCTTCAAAAGCCACTAGCTTAGCCTAGAGGACACGAGATATCTCTCATTCCTTGGCTAGCTCCTCCTCAAGTTCAGCCACCCTAGCCGTGACAGGTGGCGTAACCTTGTAAAATCCTTCGAGCTTCACCAAGTCCTTGATGAATTGGTTCTTCATGTCCGCGATTTGTGAAGGAAATGAGGCAGATAATAATGTGGGAACAATTCAAATAAAGACAAAAAAAGGGTAGAAAGTTACCGCTTGGGTGTAGCTATTGATCTGCTTCAGGCGAGACCGCAGCTCAAAGAAGGTAGAGGGAGGGCTATCATTAGCAGGCGCCCCCTCCAAGAGATCATCCAAATACTCTCCCACCAAGGCCTCTGGCATCTCAAAGTTGGAACCCCCAACCTCTATGACAACAGTGTAGACAACGGTACCAACGACCTCAAGAATCGGAGGAGAATGAAGGTTCGTCTCAATGAAGGGAGATGTGGGAGAATAATCCTCCACAGGGGCAGGGGGGCATTTTTGACCTGATCCTCATTCCCCATGGGTTCGGCCATAGTCTCCCATGCCAGAGATTCCAAGGAACGAACCTCCTCCACACTTGCGCTGCTCTGCTCAGTAGGAACCCCCTTGCCAACCCGCTTACGCTTCTTCTGAGAGGAGGAACCTAACACTAGGTAGAGGGGAGATAAGGGGATGGCATACTCCTTGATAGTATTCAAAATGTCCCATCTCCTATTAATCTCAACCTGGATGCGCTCATATCGGCCTCTCTTTGATCAATCACCAAGTACTGCAAGGTCAAGAAGAAGGATTAAAATCGCGCATACAAGAAATATAAGGTTTGAAAATTGGAAAGGAAGAGAATAAAAATTGCTACTGTTAATCTTAGAATTCTTAGTTAGAGGGCAAGTGCAACCACCCTTCTTCCGCCTGCACTGACTCTTCCACAAAGGGTCAGCTACGCTGCCATGGATCGGCCAGGAGAAGTCGCTGATCCACCCGGTAGGGCGCAAGATATGGGAGACGAATGAGTGAGGGCGCCTAGCTACCCCCGCGAAATACTGGACAAGGGCCTTCAGGAAGAAGCGCATGTCGTACCCCATGTTAGAAGGGAGATCCTTGGTGAGGATCTCAAAAGTCACCTTGACATAAGAGCTCAGGACCACCGCACCCTTGGTGGCAACGGAAGCCTCCCTAGGCTTCAATAGCTTGCTCGAAAATCTGAAGCCCAGGCGAAAACGGACGTAGAGTTTGCGACACTGCCAATTGTCTTCCTTCTTAGACTCGCAACTAAAGAGGAGGGGCGTTTGGTGATAGCGCTGAGGTACGCTACAGTTGTACCCTTGGGCCTGTTCCTATAATAGAAATAGGAGAATATCTTTGGAGAGCGCTCCCTCCCTGACAGTCGGCCGAGTGTTGCGAAGGCGTATTAGAGCGTCACATCAATAAATTTTTAGTTTTGGTCAAATATTTTATTTAACTGCAATTTTACCCAAACTAAATACGAGAAATATGAAAAACAAAAAAATGTATATAAAAAAAGTCTAATACAATTGGGTAAGTAACTATACGATACTTAATATATAAAAAATTAATTAAATATTTATAGTAAGGAAATAACAGACACTCAAAACCCTAATATAATAAGGCAATTAAAAAAACCCAAAATTATGAGAGTTCTATAAAAACTACAACTAATAGCTAGTTGGGGAAGTATATTACATTCTTTATTGATTATAACTTCCTTAGATTGGTTCATATTAATTAGTTTGCTCATATAGTGTTTATTGTTTTCATTCAAACTATTATTTATGTTTCTTATGGATTGTATATATGATCATGATTCGGCATAAAAGATCATAAATATTTTGACTAATGCCGAGATGACACGTGGCTCATCAAATCAGTCAAATAGTCAACAAAATACCTCAATCAAGAACCAGGAACCCAACACCCGAGGCCCAGGACCCGAGGTTTAGGAACCCAAGACCCCAAGGTCCAGGAGCACAAAATCAATAGCAGAACCCACTAGGTCATGTTGATGACTTTTCAAGTAGAGCTGTCGGCCACGATTTGCCAGATATCTTAGACCCGACACCCCAGTCTGGAGACAGAGGGTAAGACATTTGGCTCTGATCCAGAATCGCTACCCGCCTCTCACCTAGTTGGAGGCAGAAGTCATAGACTGCCTAATAGTGAGTATATCTAGTAGCAGAAAGAGGAATCACATAGTTCTTTCTCGTAACAGAAGAGCTAAACCAGCACCTGCTTGTCGAGAGCCAAAGCTGGCCATAGGGGCTGACCGACACCTATTGGGGAGCAGAACCAATAGGTAGCTGGCCCCAGCCTTATGGTCTCACCTCCGCACTGACCAATCATATGTCGACACGTGTCAAGTAAGCCTAAAGGCTATAAATAGTGTCTCAGGCTCAAGGTTAAAAGTTCAATCATTTTGTTTCTTAGAGCGCATATGCAAGAATGTGAAAACTCTCTCAAGCGTTCTTCGTGTGTTCTTCACGATCTTCGTACGTTTTTCGATCCCTCGAATGAGTTACGAAGAATCCAATCTTACATTCCTAAAATTATAAATTGTGATTCTATTTGTGTTGAGAACTCATTCTCACGCCAGAGGCCGTCCCCTGAACGCACATCCGGGGCTCTGCTCAACGGTGCATTCTGTACACAGGCGACATGTCACTGACCGGATCTGAGTACTGCTCCACCAAATATTCGAAGACCAAGGCCCAAAAACCAAGACTGGTAGCTAGACATATCAAACACCCCAACTTGGAAAAGAAGACTAGATACGACATTGTATTGAGCTTGAATTTGACACAGAAAAATATAGTCAAATCAATTGGTTCCATTGCCGGTAATGTTTTGAAAGCCAACGTCCCACCCAGGAATCCTAATCGTGATATAATGACAATGGAAGATAACAGAAGGTTTGGGAAGAAGGTTGCTCTGCCATCAGCCAGTAACTGCAGCCCTACCTAGCAGAGGTCTGTCACCTCCAAAAGCAGTGGAGGCACGACCTCACCATTCAGGTGGAGGCTCCTAAAGTCCCTACCCAAAAAGAAGATCTCAGTCAAGAGATTGAAAAAAAAGAGCTCGAGACGTCCATAACACGACCAATGCCTCCCAACCAGCTATGCAGCCTACCGTAGCCGCACCTGTGGCACCAACCCCAGACCTCGACATGTTCAAGGTGATGTCTGAACAGTTCCTTGGTGCAATGTTCACCACCTATTTAGACAATAATGAAGTGACCCTTCAAACTGTCGCATCATCAGCCGCACATCCAAATACATATGCCGTAGTAGCCAACATTGCGCACCTGTCGCTAGATCGGTTCCTTCGGTTCCAAATCCTCCTAGAGGGAGAGAAATGATGGAACCCCCCACAAACGACGAAAACTTGGTCCTTGGCGACCAGTCGAGAGCCTCGGTCTTTGATTGGCTATCTTGAGAAGGTGTACCTAGAAATAGGGACCGCAAGTCACATATCATCAAGGAAGAATAACTTGGCAAAAGGTCAAGGTGAATCAGCTGCTAGGGGAATGCAGAACCCGCTACGCCCCTGAACAGGCCTACATGTGGAAGACTCAATCCAGAGCACAAATTAGAGGGTCCAAAGATAAGAGCAAATTCATGCTCAACAGGCTGCCGGAGCCACCCTAACTCTTGTAACCCCCATAACAATGATGCCAGAAGCCATGCAGGCCAACTTCCAAGCTTACGTGATGAGTCAGTACCAAATGGGCGCCACGCCCGGAGTGGTACCAACGAACCAGCTAGGCGCTGCCGCTGGGACACCTCCCCTGGTTCCCATCCAACCGCAGCGTCTGAGTCCTCTCTTCCATACACCGACTACCATGGAACAGGCAGCCACATGCCCACCACCCCAATGGTTGGAGTTGTCGCCAAACCCACTCTTACACATATCCAAGAAGAGTTGAAAAAACTTTAGGACAAGATGCAAGCTGCTGAAAATGAGAGGGTCGGCATAGAAGCCAACACCAACCCTTTCAGTCTAACCATTTGGAACTTCCCCATTAACCTATCATCTATTTCCCAACTATTACGTATGATGGGACAACCAAGACAGAAGAATTCGAGACCACTTTCGAACTCCACCTATATATGGTCACAAACGACGATGTTCTTTATTGCAAGCTATTTGCATATGCCCTCTAAGGAGCCACACAAGCTTGGTATAGGAACCTCCCGAAGGGGAGCATCGAATCCTATGACCAATTCAAGGGGCTATTCTTAGCCAACTTTAAGACCGCTGGATAAGTGAAGATGGATCAAGCTCAATTGGTCAAGGTAAAACAGAGGCCAGGAGACTCCTTGAAGTTCTACGTTAAGAAATTCAAGAAGACAATGCTGAAGTGTGGAAAGCTCACTGAGGAAATAGTTTGCACTACCTTCAGAGCTGACTTCACCCCCTTTACCCTGTTGCTTGCTATCTCTTCCCTAAAGCCAAAGAGATGGGAACATCTCATGTCCTTAGAAAATGACCACATTTGTGCTGAGGAGATATGCACCCAAGCAAGTCAGGCCGCCAGCGAAAGAGGCGGCCAAAGGTCAAGGAGCTGAGACAAAAGGAAGCACACGGCTTCAAGGCCGTCCAATGACCAAAATTTTCCTCACCTAAGCAAAGTCCTCGCTAGGAAGCTGGTCTCGGAGGTCAAGAAGTTGACACTTCTTAATGCTAGCTACAAAGAAGTCTTCGATTATCTTAAGAAGACGGAAGACATAAACTGGCCGGTTGCTCCCTAAGAGAAACAAAAGGTCAAAATAAGGATCAACATTACATCCTATACTAGTGTACAGGTCATGATATTGATGATTGTTTTATCCTCAAGAATACAATAGAGAAGGTTCTTGCCAAAGGAAAGCTCAATCAATTCAGAGCTGACAGGTAACAAGGAGAGAGGAAATGGACCCACGATGGCCGGAGCAGGAACGAAAGAGATCGCGCCGAGACAACCAACAACCTCACCTATATGATCGAGATTATCAACGAGGAACCATGCGTGATCAAAACTGTCAAGGCCATGATCTTTGACTTGAGAAAGGCATTGGGTCAGCCTGCCCCTCCGAGGAAGCCAGCTGTTGTAGATTGGTCATGCACCATCTACTTTACCCGATGATGAACTAGCTCCTAAGTTCATCTAGAAGGACCCAATAATCATCAACACGTGCCTCCTACATTGGCACGTCCAGCGGATCTTTGTTGATAATAGTAAGTCCGTCAACATCCTATATTGGGATCTATTCATGATCTTGGGGATCAAGGAGAGCTCCCTAGCTGAGTGGAAAGGGATCCTGATGGGCTTCAATGATGCAATCACCCACGCTAAAAGGGTGATCTCCCTGCCAATTACCTTGGGTCACTACCCAAGAACTAAGATGTGTGTGTGCAATTTTGTAGTTGTGGACATCCCATCCAACCACAACATGATCTTTGGGAGGCCCTTGATGGAAGTATTTGGAATGATACCTAGTGTCCTACATCAAAGGATCAAGTTCCTCACCAAAGAAGGAGTGACCACCATCTTAGCTAATCCACGAAGGATGCTAGAGCACTTGGTCAAGGAAGGAAATGGTAAGAACACGTCCCTCATCCACTAATCCCTTGACATGAAACACAAGATAACACACTCAAGTCTTGTGGTGCTCTAAGATGATGAGCATCCAACCCTCCAAGATTAGCTATCCAAGCCTAATACCAGACAGGGAAAGGATATGAGAAGAGTTGGCCTCTCAACAAAAGAAAAGGGAAAGAAAAATGTGGGAGATCCTCGTGATGGGGCCAACCACCACAAAGAGCTGCCCCACCTCTCCAAAGAGGAAGAGGCACAAAGAAGAAAAATGGGAGTTTTTATCCGAGACTCGTCCAGAGCCGGTACCCAAGGAGACCGCACTTCCTCCCCTTCCAGCTAGAAAATACACCTCTCAAGAGCCTAAAAAAGTCAACTTGGGAGAAGAAGAAGAAGAAGACGCCCTGGCCTATGAGGACATTGCTGAAGATGAAGACATCGATATGAGAGATGATAACCCATTCGGTAAAGAAGGCATTCAACCCGAAAATGAAGGGGCTGAGTCACCCAAGGGAAACTGTTGTATTGACCCAAGGACCGGGGAGCTACGCCCAAAAGCCGAAGGGGAAACTAAAGAGGTAGTTTTCAATGATTTGGAGCCTAAAAAGGTGGTCAAGAATGGTAAGCACCTCAACCCCCGAGAAAAGAAGGAGTTGATACAACTCCTAAAAGAGAACACTGACGTCTTTGCCTAGGTACTAGCTGACATGCCAGGCATGGACCCCAAGGTGGCTGAGCACCATTTGGACATCATCCTAGGGTCCATTCTAGTTAAGCAGAAACACCAAATTTTTCTAAGGAAAAAAAAAAGAGGCAATCAAAGTTTAAGTTAAGAAACTACTAGACGTGGGCTTCATACGCGAACTCAAATACCTGCAGTGGCTAGCCAACATGGTCATGGTGCCTAAAGGTAACACCGACATGTGGAGGATGTGCGTGAACTTCACCAACCTGAACAAGACATGTCCTAAGGACGACTATCCTCTCCCGCACCTTAGTAAACTTGTAGACTCCACCGCGGGTCATAATCACCTTTCTTTTTTAGATACTTTCTCTGGTTATCACCAGATTTTTATGTATCCTGGTGACTAGGAAAAACCTACATTTATAGTAGTAGACTCTATTTATTGTTACATCATGATGCCTTTTGGTTTGAAGAATGCTTGAGCTATTTACCATAGGATGGTAAACAAGGATTTTGTCGCCCGAATAGGGCACAAACCTTGAAGTATATATGGACGACATGATTGTCAAAACTCCTAAGAAAGGATCCCACTTGGCGGGCGTCCAGAAGAAGAAGTTTGCCATGCTCCGTAAGTACAACATGAAACTTAACCCTAATAAGTGCTCCATTGGAGTTAGTGTGGGAAATTTTTTAGGAGTGTTATTCCACGAAAGGGGAATAGAGGCCAACCCTGAAAAGATAACAACTCTACTCATCATAGGAGAGCCAAAAAAAAAAAAACTAGGTTCGACAGTTGACCGGTAGGATGACATCACTCAACCTCTTCATTTTTAAATCAGTTGAAAAAAGGTCCCTTTCTTCAAAACATTGAAAAAGAAAAAAAACAACTTTGAATGGACAAAAGAGTGCAACCAAGCCTTCAAAGAGCTGAAGCTACACATAGCCAAAATCCTTAAACTGGTCATACCAAAACTAGGGGACGAGCTGAAAATTTACTTAGCGGCATCTGATAGGTCTATATCAGCCATCCTAGTAAAAGAAGAAGGAGGGTGCAACACCCCGTTTACTATGTGTCCCACTCATTGGGACAGTTTGAATTCAACTAAACCAAAGTTGAGAAGCTAGCATTCGCCTTTTATAAGGCCAACATCAAGCTTCGGCCCTACTTTAAGGCGCACACCATTGTGGTAGTAACAGACGTCCCCTTAAAAAAGGTGATGATTGGCGATTTTGGAGGCAGACTCTGCCAATGGGCTGTAAGGCTCTTCTCATACGATATCTAGTTCGAACCCTGGAAGGCCATCAAGGGCCAAGCACCAACCAACTTCATCGCTGAGTGTAATTTCGTAGAGCTTGAAGAGGACGACTCACACCTCTCCAGAATCCCAAAGAAGGGAACAACTAAATCCAAAACTGCTGACCCTTCCAAGAAAGGGAAAAGACAAGAGGATGACACACCTCCAGAAGAGGATGAGCTCTCGAAGGACCTATGGATCCTCCATGTGGATGGTTCGGCCGCAGGGAAAGAAGGAGGAGCTGGAGTCATGCTCACCTCCCTTGATGGCTTCAAAGAAACTTTGGCGATGAAGCTTTTGTTTCAGGTTACCAACAACCAAGGCGAATATGAATCCTTGATAGCTAGAATAAAGATGGAAATCGACCTGGGCGTAAAGACTATTAAAATCCAAAATGATTCACAACCAAGTCGGGGGGGATATGGGCTATGAGACCCCACACTACTGAAATACTAGAAGAATGTAATGAAGCTAACCGAGCACTTTGATTATTATCACATACGAAAGGTACCAAGAGAAGAAAATAAAGAAACAAACTTCCTCTCTAAGCTGTCAGCTACAGGCCTGAGTCCAATCCATTTGAGAGGGACAAAGGTATTGAATTGATGATATCTTGAACTAATTGGTAGACAATAAGCTCCCCCAAGACCCAGTAGAGGTTGACGCAATCATCAATAGGTCAGCCAAATACGGGGTCAGTACTAACGAAACATTATACAAAAGGTCCTTCTACAAACCCTTCTTGCGTTGCATGTACCCAAATGAAACAACCAAAGTATTGAAAGATATACACGAAGGCAGCTGCAGTCACTACCCGGGGGCAAAGAGACTAGCCGAAAAGGTGTTCAAACAGGGCTACCACTGGCCTTACTTGAGAAACGGCGCTTAAAACAATGTCCGAAAGTGTGTAGACTGCCAACTCCACGTGGACATCCCAAGGATGCCATCCCTAAAGCAAATATCGGTCCTTGTGACCTAGTCGTTTTGTATGTGGGGATCGGATCTTATCGGTCCCTTCGATGTGACACTCTAATACACATTATCAAACCCAAACCATTCGGTAATATTCACTTTTATGTAATTTTGCTCTTCTAGTGTAGATTGTGACTTTAAATATTGAATTTCCAGATTTTATGCTTTTGATATTTACTAGTTTTAATATTATGAACATGAATATGGAGTTTATTTCATTTGTTATTGCATGTTTGTCTATGAAATGCATAACTAACTCGTTTTTTGGGTTAGGGAAGCAATTGATTTGGTATATGTGTTGAGTTTGGAATAATTGCCTATGGTTTGTGTGAATGTAACGTTATTTCTATGATTCATTATGTTTAATGCTTGTTGTAGATTGATTATCCGCCCTCGGTCTTAGTATGGTGTGACACTTTTCAATATAATCATTCCGTACGGATCATAGGGTTGGGATAATCTCTAGTATATGTATACTACGGGAAATCCTTTCGCTTGCTATATAGTTACTCGTCATGCTAGAGTGTATGTGACTTCCTTGTATGTTTGACAATCCTGCTTGGGGGCACAATTCTTAATAGACGTAGTTGCCGTTGAGTTCACTTTAAATCTCGGTAAGAGCCTAACCAATAAGACTTTCGAGGGTATAAGATGACTAGGTAGTAATTTACTTCACATTGATCTAGGCGAATTCCAATTATGTGCATATACCTGTTTTCATATCAATTTCATCCCACCCAATCTGTCATTGCTAGATTTCTCTCTTGTTCACTAGAGCTTCATTTTTGTTATTTTTTCTTATTTTGCATGTTCACTGCACACACCTATCACACCCCAATTGGTTACTGTTTTTATTAGTGTTAGATTTAACTACGTCGAACAAACTTATCTTGGAAATCGGCCTAA
>JAYMTK010002570.1:0-13633 GCA_036897405.1 Pelargonium myrrhifolium | reverse complement strand
ATAACTACCCTCCACAAAATTAATTTCCACATAACTACCATAAACTATCACAAACTCAATCCGTCAGTAACACCGTTAGTTTATAATATGAAATGACAAAAATACCCCTTCTACTCACTAACTTAAAACCCTAACTATAAAATGTAGATTTTTTTCCTTCTTCATTCTCTAACCTTCATCTATCTTCCCTCTCTCTCTCTCCTAAGCACAGCCGCCGGCTGCTCCTCCTCTTCGCACTGCTGGGCGAACCCGGTTGGTTTTCAAAACATTGGTAAATATGACAACTTCACCCATATTTGAGCTCTAATTTATATATACTAGCTTAGCTTATGAACCAGATTTCAACCCTACAATCATAAGCCAAGCCTCTGCTTTTGTCAACACTACTACACACAGTTGAACGACATGACAGTTGTGGTGGTGCCGGCTGAGTCTCAGGACCAAACCCCGCTAATCGCCGATGTGAAGCTCTTTGATGGAGAGAAGGTTTTGTTTCTATTTCTAATTTTTAACTTCAGTTGCTGCTCGGTTAACTGTGACCTATCTATCTCATGCTAATCACTTTTCAGGAAGCCTCTGATGAGTTCGATTTGAAAGTAAAGAAATATTTTAGAGGAGAAGGTGCTAATTTGGAGGTATGATCCTGTCCACTGATGAGATTTGGTATTGTACAAGGATTTCAACTCACCACAATTTCTGTAAATCTTCTGCAGGCGTTAAAAGATAAAAAGTTGAAAGGCCAACTTGCTGCCAAAGAGGAACTATATGGAAAATCTGCAAAGGCTGCTGCCAAGGCTGAAAAGGTTGGTTCTTTTATTTTTTGATCTTAAGTTGTGAGTAACATAGCAACTTTCTTATTTGATGTAATGGGCTATTGTAGCAGATGTTGGATTCTGTTGTATGCAAATGTTTAATTTAATAGAAAGTTAGAAACAAATACCTTATCCATGTGATTTGAGTGTGTTATCTGTCTTTTTATCCAGTGGCTCATGCCCAGTGAGGGAGGATATTTGGAAGCTGAAGGTATTGAGAAGACTTGGAGGATAAGACAGGAAACAATTGCTCGGGAAGTAGATATCTCAAGCTCAAGAAATCAATATGATATAGTCTTGCCAGGTCGGAATCAAGCATCTGATTCTCCCCTCTGAATAAGAAAACATTTTCTAACATTTTCATTGCGAACTATCTCTTGCGTATCTATAGCGGATGAATGTCCTTCACACTTGCACAAAACATTTAGAATATGGGCTCTATTAAAGAAAAAGAGGTTTTAACCGTTTTAAGCGGAGTTATATTTTCAAATGGTGATACATAATTACAAATCTCCCCATAAAACAAAAGAAAAAGGTATGGTGGAACCTTACCGTTTTTGTGTCCACCATGTTTTTAATCCTAGACATCATTATGATTGGAATGGTTATCTTTCCTCTTCCCAATTCTACATCTGTTAGGTACAAGTTGGTAACTTTGCTTCTTTCATAATTTGGACTTCTGAGTGTCGTCGTTTCTTCACTACAGTTCTCCACTTGAAGTTGTTTTCTCATCTACTTTTTATTGGTATGTGCAGAACTTGGTCCATACACTTTGGATTATACCTCTAGTGGTCGGCATATGGTGGTTGGTGGACGCAAGGGCCACCTTGGTGTTATGGACATGAAGAATATGAGCCTTATTAAAGAGATGCAGGTATGCCCTTGCCCTCTAGATTTTATCTAGTAAGAGATGGCTGAAATTAAGATGGAAATGTTGTATTTTAGAATCAGTCTTTATGATGGGAATTGTGTTAGATTATGCTAATTTTATCTTAAAAGGTGTCTTAATGATATGATTTTTGCCTGAGTATATGAGACTGCTCATCAAAATGATAGCTGGTCACACTCTTGAAGTCAGTTTTATATGAAGCAACTTTTCTTGATAACACTGTTAGATTTGAATGATGTTTAGAAAAAATGGCTTGACAATCTTGTTTAGTTGCCATGAACAAATTGGTCTTTAGGCTTGTTATTTGTAGGGGTGTTCGACCGCGAAGAGACCTCAAAGGACCGAACCTCTAGTGGCGGTTTTCTAAGTCTCAAAATCGTGGCTGAACGAGAACTATAAGGAACCGTACAGTTCGGTTCACCAAATCCAGTCGGTCGGTTGCAGTTATAACTGCGGCTTACAAGCTCTAAACCAGAATTCCAGAAATAGGCTGACCAAGTCATTGAGCTTGCATTGAAGCTCAGCTTTGATGCTTAGACCAATGTTTTAAAAAAAGCGTGAGGCGCTAGGGTCTACTAGAGCTTAGACCATGGATTAAGCCGTATTGGAACCGTGAGCTGAGTCGTCAGCCGAGAACATAAAAAAGACTCAATACCGTCACTGTCCGCACAATCTCTGTCTTGGTTGTTCAACTAATGTTGCACAACCCTATTTATTTTGTACTACCTTGTCTGTAAGTACAGTTTTGGCCTCAATCAACTTAAAGCTACATCTGTAAAAGTCGAAGCAATTCCAGATGACCTGCGAATCCTTCTTGAAAATTGAGAATGACTTGTGTTTAGTCATCTATCATTCTATTACTTATTAGAGTTTTTATCTTTATTTTATATAATTATTATATTTATAAAGTCTATTTATCCATTCAAAGGCACATGCTCGAACGATTTGTAAACAAATGCAACAAATTGTCAATTGAGAAACAGAACAAATTAGTATGCTTATCTTATCGTAATCTAAATAGTTTATTATGGAAGTTGTCAATACTCAATAGTAAGCTAGACAAGCTGGCATTTCCTTTAATTGATAGTATCAATGAAGAACCACACTTGAGCGCAGCTCAGATACTTGGTTATATTGTTTTAACTGTTTATTTTTTTAGAAAGAGAAAGTTGGTAACAATATTACTTGTCAATATTTATGTCAACCATAAAATTATTTAGAAGTATTTTAATTTTAAAATAAAAATGGAAGTTCTTCTACCCTTCTCATGTTTGTTGATTCCCTGTCTGTTGTTTATTTGGTAATCTAGATTTTGATTGGAAAATTAGGTTGATACCTTGTTGATCCTTTCAGGTTAAAGAAACAGTGCGCGATGTGGTCTTCTTGCACAATGAGCTGTTTTTTGCTGCAGCCCAGAAAAAGTATAGTCCTTGTTTCTGAACCTTACCTATCTAGTTTCATGCTGAACTAATTGAAGCATGTGTCTTAAAATACTATAGTATCATGTTGATTTTCTTGTGATTGCAAGAGCATTTAGTTCAATCTTATATTAAATTTTATAAACTGGATATATATTATTAGTTCAATGCATTTGCTTGTTCTCCTATAGCTTTTTCTAGTAATGTTTTAGATCTTTTTTGTTCCATGCGGGCTTGAAGGTGATGCTCATATTTTCTGTATACTCCTTGTACAATATGTTTTTGCATTTGTAAAAAAAAGTTGTTTCATAAATCATGGGTATGGTTAATTTTTATGTTGAACACTTGAGTATTTTAATCTTCCTCATCTATCTAACCCTCTTGTTCATGACAGGTACCCATATATCTATAACCGAGATGGTACAGAACTTCATTGTTTAAAGGTTAGGAACTGCAAGTTGGATGAATCATATTCTTATATTTACATCTACTTTGCAACTTAGTTATCCATAGAATCAACAACGAAGGAAATAAATTAAGAACCAATTTAACATGTATTATCCTTGTATCTATCTAGAAAGCAAAGCTGAGCCAATGGCTAACGTGGCTGAAGTCATTCAAGTAGTTTCATATTTCTGCTCAATCTTATTAGTTCTTACATTTGATGTGTCAAACTATGGACAGTACATCTGTGAACAAGAGTACTCTTAGGAGGGTGAGCTATCAACACCGGGTACTTATACTTCGTCGGTATTTCTGGGCATGTATCAAGTACTTGCCCAAAATAATTGAATATTATTGTTTATTTGGGTACTTCTCAGGTGCTTTTTGGGTACTGTCCCAATAAATCCGGGTTCTACTGGGGTACTTCTATCATTTTTTTGTTGCAATAAATAAGAAAAAATAAGTATTCAAATTTCTGCAATCCAAAAGTATAAAATATTTGTATTTAGTTTGGAATAGGGCAATTTTGTGATTATGCCCCCTTACTCTTATCCTCTATAAAATATTTGTGTTTCATCTTCTTAACCACTAATTCGTAGGTATGTCAGTTCATTCATAGGTAAAATTTTCAATATTTTTTGTTCTTTATTTCCAGTTACCAACACCCATCAGACCAAGTGGTTTAAGGTACTTGGGTTTCCCCTCAAAGGTTTCAGGTTCAAATCCCATTAGAACCATCAATGGTTTTGATATTGCTGATAAAAAAAAAAAAGTTACCAAACCATGAACAGTTTTCACTTGACAACCGTATCATCTCTAGTTAGAAGTAATAGTAGTTAACAACCTTTTAAATCATTATTTTGGTGCTCAATTTGTGAGAAATGTTGCTTTTGATGCTTGTGACGCATTAATACATTAGCATAGTTATGCAAATTGGGAATGCATTGTTTTTAATTTGTAGTCATTACTGACGATTTAGATGGAGTTGTTAAGTTATGTTTTTTAAAATTCTAATACTATATTTAATATTTAATGATTTATGTAAACCATCCTCATATCCACACTAGGCTTTCTGATAAATAGTTGCACCGTACCGAGTACTTGTATTATTACTTGTGCTCCATAGCAGTACATAGATACATAGCTGCTGGTAGATACTACCGATTTCTTTTCTACTTTCAGATGTCAATTGTTTTAATTCCTTGAGAAACGTTATCATGCCTTTTTTAAGCCGTAATATTGTGTTAAAGGGCTGCTTCTTCATTTATCTTATTGATCATGTTAGCATGCATGGGTGCATTGTCGTGGGATAGTAATACTGTAATAGCATGGGTCCCTTGGAAACTAGGTTAATTTCTGTCTGCGAATGTGGGATGAAGTGAAATGTAGTGGTTTACTGGTGTTCCTTTTGCCCTAGACTAATAAAATTGAGCTCTTCACATATCTGCTTGCATTGGTTATGTTAAATATTATGTGATGAATATATTAATGCATAGGTAGGCTAAACATGCTTTATTATATTTTGTGGCAACTTGTACCTGTAATCTGTTTAATGTATCAATTTGGAACTTGGTGAATTCTGTGTTGCAGGAACATGGTCCAGTGTTAAAGCTTCAGTTCCTAAAAAATCACTTTCTCTTGGCATCAATAAACAAAGCTGGACAGCTCCATTATCAAGATGTTACAATGGGAGAGATGGTGGGTAATTATCGGACTGGTTTAGGCCGTTCTGATGTAATGCAGGCGAATCCTTACAACGGTGTTGTTGCATTGGGTCATTCAGGCGGTATAGTAACCATGTGGAAGCCCACCAGTGCTGCTCCATTAGTTAAGATGTTGTGTCACCGTGGTCCTGTATCAGCATTGGCATTCCACCCAAATGGCCATCTCATGGCAACCGCTGGAAAGGACAGGAAAATTAAGCTCTGGGACTTGAGGAAATTTGAGGTTCTCCAAACCCTTCCTGGCCATGCGAAGACCTTGGATTTCAGCCAGAAAGGTTTGCTTGCTTGTGGAACTGGATCATTTGTGCAGGTTCTAGGAGATTTGTCTGCAACTCGGAATTATAGCAGATATATGAGTCACTCAATCGTAAAGGGTTACCAGATAAGTAAAGTGTTATTCCGACCATACGAAGATGTTCTTGGCATAGGGCATTCGATGGGTTGGTCATCTATACTTGTTCCGGGCTCTGGAGAACCCAACTTTGACTCTTGGGTGGCAAACCCATTTGAAACGTCTAAGCAGCGGAGAGAGAAGGAAGTGCATTCCCTTCTCGACAAGCTTCCGCCTGAGACAATAATGCTGGATCCCTCGAAAATTGGTACAGTGAAGCCACCGAAGAAGAAAGAGAAGCCTGCAAAGCAGGAGGTGGAAGCTGAGAAGGAGGCTGCTATTGCTGCTGTCAAGGAGATTACCATGAAAAAGAAAACAAAGGGAAGAAACAAACCGAGTAAGAGGGCAAAGAAGAAAGAGGAGGCTATTTTCAAAGCTAAGAGGCCTTATTTGGAGATGGAGGGAGGAGATGGATTATCCAAAAAGAAGCAGAAAATAAGTGAGGAAACTCAACTGCCCAAATCTTTAGAGCGGTTTGCTCGCAAGAAGACATGAAATGGTGCTAGTTGACAACATTTCTGTAGCTTTTGTAGTTTTTTTAGTTCATTTTTACCAATTTTGTTTTCACCTATATCAATGTATCATAAGTTTTTGTTGTGGAAGTGAGCCAGGCCAGTTTTGATTTTTGGTTAATTTCCCCTTCTCCACAAACTTTCTATGATCATGTGTTTTAACATTATTATCATATAGTTAATTTATCCTTACATTAGTCATTATTGGTCTCTGATTAAAGCATGTGAAGTCACAACTTTTTATTTTATTTTAATTTATTTGTATTCTGAGGTCGCAAGTTCAAGTCTTATTAGGAACATCAAGAATTTTGGTATTGCTGAGAAAAAAAAAAAAGATCTCTCAACTATTCTTATCCAAAATTGCACGTTAGCGCCTAATACATTGTAAACGAGTAATACACAAATGAACTAGGTAACTGAGTTTGTCTCCACTACATTAGGATAAAAAACTAACAGCCGGAGACCGACCTGAACAGTCTCGAAGGACACCCTTGTCTAGCGGTCTCAACAACATTAAGTTTTGCCCGACCTACTATCAGTTTGAGCCAAAAAAATATGACGATCTAGGAGAACCCGCTGAGGAGGGGATTAACCGAAAGTACCGAGAAGCTCCACACCTCAGAATTGTAGAAAGATGTCGAACCCTCAAAAGAGGAAATAAGGACCAAACGCCAACCAACAACCTAGTGAGCAACCCAATTAGTAGAAACCAAATCACCATTAAAAAAAGAAAAGAAGACCAATTGCTAGACTTGAAAAACTTCTAGAGCCCACATCCAAGAGCTACTATCCAGAACATATCTAAAGCTTCAATACTCTGCTAGTGTTTGCTACATATATTATTTTAGTTGACCAAGTACATCAAAACTTGCAATAACTATGGTTTATAAAAGGAACTCAAATTAAAGAAACAGTTGGGTGCCTCCAGAAGTGGACAAAAGAAGCTTAGAAAATTAATTTCCTGCCGGCATTCTACAGTTTGCAACTCTATTTGAGTACAAATTCAAGATTATAACTGTTCCAACTAGCTAGGCCACAGTCCATGTCTCTGGCACTGCAGAAAATGACAGGATAACTAGAAATTTATAATGAAGAAATAAAGATTACAAGAATTGCCATCCCTGCATTTCATCTTTGCTCTCCTCTCCTGAAGGAATTCAACCAAGACAAGATGGCTGAAATTTTCATTGGCTTCTCTTGCTTCTCAACGGATGAGCCTCGCTGACCTCACTCATTCTCTTCGCCTTATTAAAGCGGTGTTACTTGATGCTCAGCAAAAGCAAGCAAGCAACCCTGCTGTAAAGCTTTGGCTGCAAGAGCTTAAAGTTGTTGCTTATGATGCTGATGCAGTGTTGGACAAGTTGTCTTATGAATTTCTTCTCACACAATCCGGTTGCCTTTCATTTCAAGATTGCTCAAAAAGTTAAGAAAGTTAAAGAATCCTTGGACAAAATTTATAAGGAATCAAGTCTCTTAACACTCGTCTATGAAGAAGGATCTATTCGTAGGGATATGATTCAAAATAGAGAAGTGGAAGAGACCGACTCATTCCTAGGTGATTCACATGTCATAGGACGGGTAGATGATGTTGAAAGTATAGTCAACTTGTTGATTAGCTCCAACAATCCTCAAGAAAATATCTCTGTTGTTTCAGTAGTTGGCATGGGAGGCTTGGGGAAAACCACTCTAGCAAAATTAGTCATCAACCATGAGCAAGTGAAGAAGCATTTTGATGAAACTATTTGGGTTTGTGTATCTAATAGCCTTGATGTCACTGAGATTATGAGAGGGATCCTAGAATGCCTTGCCAAAGTGCCTACTGCTGGAACTAAGGATTCAGTTTTAAAGACCCTTCAAGAAAAACTGGATGGGAGAAAATACCTTCTTGTGCTTGATGATGTGTGGAACGAAGATCGTACTAAATGGGAACATTTAAAGCATTGTCTGTCAGTGTTCAGCAAAAGTAGTGGGAGCAAAATTGTGGTAACAACTCGTAAAGATCAAGTTGCCTCAATAATACAAGAAGTGCTTCCTGGTCATAAACATCATTTAGGAAGACTATCACCAGAAGAATGTTGGTCCATAATTAAGGAACAAGTTTTTGAAAAGGAAGCAACAATGAATCAAGATTGTGAGGTACTTGGAAAGGCCATTGCTGCAAAATGTGGAGGCATACCACTAGTTGCAAGTGTCTTGGGAGGGACAATGCGGATAAAGAAGGAGAAACGCGATTGGGACTTGATTCTGCACAATAAAATATGGGAATCACTTGAGGACAACAATGGAGTTGTGCACATTTTAAAACTAAGTTTTGATCACTTGCCTTCACCTTCTTTGAAGCAATGTTTTGCATATTGTTCAATTTTTCCAAAAGGTTTTCGTTTTGACAAAGAAGAACTAATTCAGCTTTGGATGGCTGAGGGATTTCTTCAACCATCTCAAGGAAGTAGTTTAATGATGGAGGACATTGGAAGTAAATATTTTACAATCTTGCTGGCTAATTCCTTGTTCCAAGATGTCAACAAGGATGATCCCGAACATCAAAGATTGTACAACATGCACGATCTTGTACACGATCTTGCATGCTCTATTTCAGAATCTGATAGACATTAATCCTCATGTTCGTCATTTGTCTTTTGTTTCTGATGGGAATATGATGCCAACATTTCCAAGAGATGGTGCTAGGAAGCTGCTCACACTATTTTCACGAAGTGATGTCTTTAGCAGCAGCATCTCATGGAAATTCAAGAGTCTACGGGTCTTGAAGCTAGAGCAAGCTAATGTCTCCGTGCTCAAGTTGAAGCGGTTGAGATATCTTGACCTTTCAAGAACCAACATCAGTGCATTACCCAAATCATTAAGACTCCAAGATTGTTTGTTTCTTGGTAAGATTCCAAAAGAACTGAAAAACTTAATCAGTTGCCAGCTGAATTGGTACGATTGCCATGTATTCAGAGGATGCCAGTATTTGTTGTGAATAAGGAGACAGGTTGTGGAATAGAAGAACTGGGATGCACAAATTATCATACAGGAGTACTAGATATTTACAATCTTGAGCAGGTGACAAGTAGAGAAGAAGCAAAGAAAGCGAATTTAGTGGCCAAGACTAGCAACAATGATGAAGATGTCTTTGAAGGTCTTCAAGTTCAGCCCTTTCTGAAAATGATTGGTATTTATAATTATCTAGGTGACAAGTTTCCATCTTGGATGCTGCAACTTTACAGTTTGGTACAAATAACATTATTTGGGTGCTATAACTGCACGCGGATCCCAATCCTTGGACATTTACCTTGTCTCAAGTGTCTTCAAATTCAGTCTCGTAGAATGGACGCAAGCAGCAACCAAAAGCATTGTCTTCCCTTGTCTGAAAGAGATGATCATCAGTAGCTGTTCACACTTGGAAACTGTCCCAGGCCATATTCCAGTTCTCGAGGAGTTTGTTTTGAGAAATGTTGAAAGTCACATACATGCCTCTTTTGCATCTCATCAGCCGCGCATCCACTCTAGTAGAGCTCCCAAATGATACAAGTCTCCGGATACTATATTTATCAATGTGTCGCGCACTGGAGTGCATCGTGGCACCACAAGACTCACAACACCATCAATGGGGCTGCTTCTCATCCCTTAATATCTGGCACTGTGACTACTTATGTTATTTGGTTGATGGAATAGCGCCTATCACTACTTGGTTGTCCTAAGCTAAGGTCTTTCCCAAGTATGGAGGGCCTGACATCTCTTTAGTCTTTAAAAATTATAAGCTGTAATGAATTAACAAGCATACCTAGTGGGATACAGTCCTGCATCTTGCTCCGGTCCTTGAGCATCTTGATTTAACAATATTTGTTCCAACAATGTCATAGTTATAAGTTTTAGCTTATTAAACTTCAAAGAGTAATTTGGTTATATAACTTCAGTCTTGACCTAAACTTTTCAAATTACTACCACATAGATGGATGCGCGGATCCAACCTAGACTTTGGATCTTCAGGACCTTGCCCTACACGAGTCGATTGGCATGTTTCAGTAAGCCATTTTCTTTAGTACGTCTTGTCTCAATTCGGTAATTCTGGTTCTGGTAAGATAAAAAATTCAGAGTAATGCTCTACAAAAATGACTACTATACAATGCATATGAAACATTTGGACTTTTATGCATCATTTTTGTTCAGATTTTCCTATTTGTTTTGCATTTTGGCTGATGTGTTTAGTAAAATTCACAAGTTCCTAATCCTCGTATGTTCCGAGATCTGTATTGAATAGAAGAACATAACAATGTAAACAAAACTGATATCGATAAACTGAAAAAAAAATTAGAGCAGTAAGCGATATTAAAACAACTCAGCATTAGTTTAACTGACATTTTGTGACCCTTTTAAAGCTCTAACAAATAATTTGACCTAAAACCCAAAGTTCAACCACTAAATTCACCCCAAGTTCCTAGCATCTTCTCATACTTGAGACAGTTGGTTAGAAACATAATCTGTTGTAGCATCTGATAATACTTCAATCAATATTCAATCACACAAAAATAAACAAGTAAACAACATGGATAGTACAAAAGCAATTGCCCAAAATAATATCCCAAACCCAAGCCCTAAACCCCTTTTGCATCCCTCTCATCTCACATACTACTCAACTCCAACAAGAATATATGAGACAATAGTGATATGGTTTGCACTCTTATTGTTCTTCAATTCTGTCTTGCAAAGAAAATGCAGAAATAAAGGAAAGAAGTTGAAGCACAACGATAACCCATCCTCACGTCCTGCGATGCTCCATAAATCTTCTGTCATGTTGAAAGATTGATCAAGTTCAAGTAGCATTTGAAATTCTTTTAGTTCTTGCAACTTATCTGCTGAATGTGAAAAGATAAAAATAGTGACGATAAGCTTTCATATCCAAGCCTCTTGCATTTTGTATTAACACTATCATTCCTTTCTCTGACCATAAAACAAAACATACAGTCTACTATGAAGTTGGGCCATCGAACATCTGAATCAGAATGTTGAAATTCGTATTTTTGAATGGTATATATGCCATTGGTTAGGTTGGCACTTAAATTTTAGATTGAGGATTGCAGAAAATTTCAAAATGTGTGATTTTTTTTTTCCTGGCTGAAAAGGAGTGTAAATTAGAGTTAGACTACTACCTATTTGTGGCACACAGCTAGAACTTGAATAAAAGGCATATATTCAGAAATTGGAAAGAAAAATGCATTTAATAAGGAAGAGAAATACCTGAAACTATTTTTTTCTCTTTATGTTGATCCTGTGCACTGCAATGGATTAGGAAAACAACTCCCTGAAAGTGGAACATAGCATGGATAAAAATTAATCAAAGATCAAGACATTATATAATCTGAATCACATCGGGTACTTGCAAACAAACTCACCCTACTAAGTCTAACACGGAATCCGACGACCTCCCTTAGCACAGATCGAAAAACAAAACAAAACTCAATGTTTAAGAAAAACTCAGACTGAGCTAAGATTTCACTAATTGTAAGAACAAGGCACTGTTCTCCTCCCCATCCGATCTTTATTGTTTCCATCACTTGACGCGAAGTTGCTCTAAGTACAATACTAATCACACTATATATTTGTTAAATTTCAATAATTGAGCTAAAAAGGTCAATTTTATAAATATGATTTCACTTGCAATTTATCTCTTTTGTTTTTATCCGATGTGCAACTCTCTTCAACAATATTAAACACATACATCAGTGAACTAGAGAGAACTACAATAAAGTCGGTAAGTCTTCAATTAAATAGAAACACGAGTCAAGAAAAGAAGAGCAAAGAGCTATAGGGATGAGAATGAATGTTAGAGATGAAATGCAAGGACAGCAATTCTTCAAATGGAAACGACAATACATCTTTTTTCTTCATAATATATCCTACAAATCAATATTTTTCTAGTTAATGTTATTAGATGTGTATGTGTGGCAAAGGAGATAAGCTCTCAAGTCAGTAGTGCCACGACAACAATTTTTTTGACCAGATTGAGACTTGGAGAGGGGGATTTCAAATGTGACTACTGCGAGAATTGAGAATAAAATTGTGTTTATTCACAATGAGTTAACTCAATATGTACAATAACGAGATCCTAAGGATCAACTGTAATCCCTAATTTACAGAGATTTGATAACAATAAGATATGCTCAAATGTTCCAACACTCCCTCTCAAGTTGAAGTATAGATCTCGTATGCTCCTACCTTGTAACATATGTACTCAATTCGTGGACCCCGAAGTGACTTTGTGAATACATTTTTCAGTTAATCGTTGGAGTTTACAAATTCAGTAATGATGACCCATTCAACCGATTTTTCCTTCAGTGACAGTATATCTGAATGTGTTTGGTCCTATCATGAAAAATTAGATTGGAGGCAATGTGTAGGGCTGTCTGATTATTGTTATATCCTGAGGAGAAACAACTAGATCAGGTGGCACAACCAAAGAGCATGCTCGACAAGATGTAGCCCAGTATACAAACCTACATGGCACCGAACTTCAAGAGTGGCCTCATGCCCAAAAAGGCCTCAAGACTGAGCTCATCAACAAAGAACATAAGTCTTCGCATAGCAGTAAATGCGGAACTGTAAAGGTGAAAGAATACTTATTTTTGGTATGTGATTTTTATTTTCTCATGGCTGAACGGAAGTAAATTAGAGTTGGACCACTTCAACCTATTTTTGGTACAAAGCTAGAACTTGAATAAAAGACATATATTCAGAAATTTGGAAAGAAAATTGCAGAGTAAGAGAAATACCTGAAACCATATTTTTTCATAATGTTGATAGCATGCTACCTGAAAGTGGAACACAGAATAAATAAAAATGAACCAATAAACCAAATTAGTTAAAAATTGAGATTCCTTAATATCTTACAAGTTGCCAATGCCTCAAAAATCTATACCTTCAAAATATTCTGATTTGTCGAACATGGGAGATCTTGGACCATTCTGGGCCACCATTTGCTTCACATCTTTTCTTCAGTTGGGGACAGTCAGAAATACACACAACATTTAGTTTGTCGAGGCGTCTCATGGCTTCCATTGAGGGGAAACACAGTAGCTTCTGGCAATTTCTTATTTCCAGAGTAATAAGAGAAGAGAGGTTTCCCAACCACTCTGGCAAAGCTTCTACCCCATTGAAACCTTCTATTTTCAAAGATTTCAAGGCAATGAGGTGTTGAACGGTGTTTGGAAGAGAATTGGGCTTAGACCATCCATACAATTTAAGGTCTTCAAGGAACATGAGGATATGTTGGATGGGCGTAAGGCTGGGGAATTCATCGAGCTTCCATGAGAACCCACCAATTCCCAAACTCTTCAACTTGGTAAAGCACTGTAACCCCTGTGGCAAAAACATACCTTTTCCAGCGCTGTGAATACTTAGATCCTCTACAGAATGCAATTGTTTTAAATCAAGCCAATCATTTTTTAT
>JAYMTK010002569.1:0-13634 GCA_036897405.1 Pelargonium myrrhifolium | reverse complement strand
ATCCATGATTTTAAATGATGTGTCATCACCTTATTAGTGTAACTGATATAACTTTATATCAGTCAACTGATATACATTTCACTCTTTTTATAATTGGTTTTTGCCAAACTCTTCTCTTTTTTTTCATAAAAAAGAAAGGTTATCTCTTGTTGCTTACATATATTTGGGCCATTACATAACTTTTTCTTTTTGCAATTATTGAATGTATTATAAAAAGTTATGTTAGGACACATCATCTATTATCAAAACTAAAGCATAAAATATACAAAAGAATTTAAATAATTATGTTCGAGATCAACTAAATAAAAATGTTGTTTCTTTTTTAAAATCAACATTCGGTTTCCAGAATGCCAATAGAAAGAGTTAAAAGTATGTCGTGGTCTACAATTAGAGGCGGCGTGGGTCGGAAGCGTTGACAGTATCGGTGCGACAATGTTAGGTCATTTCTATCTTGTTGGGAGGATGGAGTCTGGATAGGGCTATTGAGCCTTGTTAAGAACTGGGGTTTCAACACTGGTTTATCAGGGAGCTGGTCACTGACCAGGTCTAGAGTATAGGAGTAGCTAGTTTCTAGTTGTTCTTGTATTTTGTTGAGTTTCAATTTTCGTTTTAATAAAGGTTTATTTTCCATTAATAAAACATCCGGTTTCTCATTTTAATAATAATAAAAGGATTGTTTATTTACATTTTACAAAAATATTTTTATTTTCTCAAATGAATGTCCGGTTTCTCATTTTAATAAAAAAATTAAAGAATTATTTATTCAAATTTTATAAAAAATGAAATATAGATAATTTAATCGTCAAAATTTTTAATTCTTCAGGCCATCGAATATTCCAAAGTCGTACCTTATTGTTGTAAAAAAAATAACAAACACTTATTTTAAAAAGAGTAAAATGCCCATCAGTTTACTGATATAACTTTATATCAGTTGTATCTTAACCAAGCCAATAAAGTGATGACACCTCATTAAATTTCACTTATACCCACCCATGTGAATTCGAGGGAGCGAAGCGACCCGTTCAGATACATGATTTTAAAAGAGGTGTCATCACCTTATTAGTACAACTGATATAATTTTATATCAGTCAACTGATATACATTATACTCTTATTGGTAACTAAGAAAGAAAATGTAGATATACACTCATTTGAGACAAAAGTTTTAAATAATAAAAAATAATCAAATTCTCCAACCCAAAACTTCATATAAAAAATCACTTTGTTCACTATACATGTAATCAATACAAATTTCTCAACTATTTTGCTCTATAATCTTCTGTTCTTAAAGCTAACAAATAGTATATAAACCTTGAGCACTTCAATCCAATTTTCGCATCGATTCAAAAGCTTCTTCGATGATTCCGATCGCCCCCAAAACGACATCAACAAAACCCGAAACTATAGCATATGCAACCGTGTTATACGCCATTTACATGTATGTAACAATATGCACGAAACGAGCCCCATGTTTCGACTTTATCTACTATTTCAGCCAAGATCACCCGAAAACGTCTCTTCGATGTATGCATTACCTTACCGAGTCCACTCTGTCGATGACATCCAACGCTTTCTCCTTGTCAATCTCGAAATCAATGACGGGAACGCTTGAGAGCCTCTTGAACGACAACGATTCTTTGTTTCCCCTTACCGGGGTTTGGTTGCTACTCTTGCTGAGTCTATCGTGCTTTACCAGCCTCACCCTCCCCGAGTCGAAGTCTTGGCTCTTGCTGATTCCTCGGGTTCTGGTTCTCCGAGTTGTGTCCTGAAGCATCTCCAAGTCTTCGACGGTTAGTGTGGGCGAGGAGGCGTTCGCGGGATCGTGTTTGTGATGCCCGTGCTCGTTAGTCTTTGGAACGGGTGATTGGGAAGTGGATTTGACAGATGATTTCACGATGACACTGCCGTTGGCGCCGGCTCGGGATTTGCTGACCAGATGGTGAAGCCACGTCACTAGTTCGAGAATATAGGACTCGGTTTTTTCCTTGTCTGCGTGGTGTAGTGTCTCGATCCGAATAACGTCCATCTGCGTCGCCTTCTGGTTTGCATCGGACCTATAAACACGAGACATCTTCCTTAGTTAACGCATATTAGCTAAACTTTATAATCAGAAAATAGAAAAAACACGAGGAAAACGTAGGATTATAGTGTGTTTGTTGTTACCCGGTATTTGCCCACTCTCCGACCCAACCAAAACCGTGATGAGCTCTGATTTAGATGTTTTGCAACCAAACGTGAAAATGAAAGCGTTAGAGAAGAAAGTAAATTTCCGAGAAAATGTATAAAATAAGGTAAAAAACCCGTTTTGGTCCATGAACTTACTTTGCTGTGTTTGATGCAATCGGAACGAGCCACCGCAGAGTTTTCTCCATCTCGTTTTTTATATCGGAAACGGTGAGCTGAAGAAGAACAAGATAAAAGAACGATTGAAAATGGTAGAATACAAGACACTTTAGTAACTTGATTCCGAGTATTATTCAGTAACGGAAAAATCAAGCAAAAGATATAATCTAAGGTAGCGTTTGGAATACAATTTCTGTTCAGAATCAAAAATCGGAACGGACTGAGATTCTCATTGTTAATGTTCGGGATATGATTTTTCGGGCATGGATGTAGCTATGTTCTTGATTCCCATTCCCATTTCAAAAAGCTTAATCCAAACGCTAATTATATTCAATTCCGTTCCTTTTTTTCTTTGAAAACACTCGTATTTTGCAGCACAAGTAATTTATTAGTTCAGGCGATACCTCTTCACTAACACGAAATGATTGTAATCGGGAACGTAAAGCTATTTTCGTGCTGGGCGGCAGATTCTGGTACAAAGCGTCCCTTGTATTCGGAGGAATAGAACTTGACCGAGCTACCTGATTTTGTTAAAAGTTGAAACCGAGTCAATAAGAAAACTTCAACATATTTAAAATTTCGGGCCGATCTTCGAACCGAATTATGACTGATCCAGTCTTAGGTCCGAAATATCAAAATCTCGGTCCGGTACCGATGAACGCCCCTAGGAAAATGTGTTTCGAGATGCAAGACAAAGAACATGAACAGAGATGATATACTCACTAGAGTATCGATTTGAAGAATTATATTCGCATAATGCAAAGAAAGACCGGCGGGTCCCAGCTTCGGATGATTGTTCACAGCTCCCTTCGATGCTTTATCGTTATCTGCATGAAACCATGACAATTAAACGACTTACAAGTGTATCGTGCAAAAACTAATGAGCCCCGACATGAAATTACACGTAAAAACCTAATTTGTAAGTCAGATCTACGGGAACTTTCAAAGTGAAATGATTGATGAACATTATATTTGTTGGCGTTTATGATTTGATAGGCAAAACACGAAGAGAAATTTAAAACGAACCCGTATACATACCTGCACTGCCAAATTCGTTGTATATCTCCAGATATAAAAAATGAACGATATCTACAAGCTTCTCCATCACCTGTTGCATAAACCGTTACACTGTTGAGCTGTAAATTTACCGATTTTATTTCACCAATCGTTCGTGTAATTCAAAAGGGGGCTTCATAAAGTAGGGGGGCGCATCGGTCCTAGATTGGAGCGGGTCCCTAAAAATAATCTTAAAATGCATTTATAATAAAATATTTTTAAAAATTTATTAGGTTCAAACCGAACCAGACCAAAGGATTTTGCCATTTTGGGAAGGACCGAACCAAATAGATTCAGTCCGGACCGACCCATCCGGTCAGGTCCAATTCCCGATCCTAACCAAATTCTGCAGAGTCCTAACTGAAAGGACAGAACACCGTCAGGAACAAATTTGGAAAGTCGCAAATCGAGAAATAGAAGCTCATATTAAATCATTGAGAAGTGTAAGAAAAGCTACTCCGGTCACCTCTTCCAAACTCCTGCACCAGAGCGATCTTTTCTTTAACGTTTTCACTTGTTTCCGTTGGCTTTTTAATTCTGCCCTCAAGATCGCAAGGCTATCACCTGACCAGAAAAGGAAATATTAGATTGAATCGGGAGCTCCAAATCGCGTCTCTTTAAAATATTATCCAAAAATAAGTCACCTTTCTGTGCAGAAGCCGAACCGTCCTCTTCTGCACGTTTACGTTGATAGTCTTGTTCGAATCTGTCCAGTGCATGGAACTCGTGGTACAAATCCTACGGCCCAAAGAATGGTAAATCGTTTCACTTCTTTATGTTTTGGAATACATATATACAAGTCAACACCGATCTCACAATAGTTCACATATGATTACAGTAAAATGGCGACTAAGTGCACGGGATAGACGTTAATGTACGCAAGTAACGCGACCTTCCCCGTGTTTTGAAAACAGGTTGTTTCTCTGACTTGAACCCGTGATCTCACGGTCACAAGGCAGGAAAAGAGGAAAACAATGCTGCGAATATATTTATTTCTCCACGGCCAAAAAAATAATTAGATACTTACAGCTGTATGATGAACCATACTCATTAGTTGACTCATCACCGACTCTGCCTCGTCCTTCAATTGGGTTTGCGGGGTAAGTTCTCTACTAATTCTGACAAATCAGACATGAAGTCGGTCAATAAGAAAGGACAGTGAACTCAGTTACTAGACACTCGTTTTATATTAAAAATAGACGTATATAGAGCCATCTGAATTACTTGTCAAAATAGCGGTCGAGGTTATGCCACTGTGGATCTTTACAACGATTTCCAAAACGAACAACTTCTCCGGAAAAAACTTCCAATTCTTCCCTGTAGATGGACAATTCAACCAATCATCAGAAGTAGCATTTAAGTAAATTAAACGGTACAATGATGAGACGTGAGTTTTACCAACCTCTTGTCTGCGGCAACTATCCGTAGAAGCTCGTCCATATCTTTCGATACTAAATGTTGCACACCTTCCGAAGGAAGCACCGTGTCTTTTAAATGTCTTACATTTCGTTTTGAAAGCGATTGCATAAGACTGGAGCCCTTGACAACTGTATTTGCGACCTCAAAAGCCAATATTGCAATGTCACTGCCTTTGGTAGCTACTCCGGAAATAAACCCGCTGCTCGCATTTAAATTTGTCATGCTGCTGCCAAGTGTATCCAACACCTCCACGGCCTTTCCAATCCCAACTGTACCGGCTCGGCCTATGCGTGAGCCAACCTCTGAAACCTGTAAGATTGTTAACAAAGCGATGAAGTGCAACGCTAAACTTTCCTCCACAAAAGAGTGAGACAACAAAGAAGTAGATGGAACAAACTATCCGCACCGATAGTCCCGATGCATATAGAGAATGAAAGATGTCATGGAAGCATTAAAAAGTGTAAGCAATTCTGAACAGAATCACCAAAACGAAGTGATGGATGGAAATATGATCCGTAACTCATTCCATCAAAAGATTGAAAAACACGATCCTTATCTACTCAAAATTTATTGCTTCCATGATTCAAATTCCTATAAATCATAGTTTTGTAAAGTACCACAAACATCATATAAAAGTCAAAAGATTTATTTAGCGCGGAACAATTTTGTCAATTCACAATCATGCACGTTTTGTGGAAGACTCATCATAACCTCTTTAGACTTCAAAAAATCTGTCTTCACAACAATCAATTGAGTCTCAAACTCTCAATACACAACAAATGCACGTCATCAACTCGTCGCAAAGCTCAATCACGGAATCACCATATATAGAAAAACCAAAAAAAAAAAAAACAACACCACCACCACCAACAACAACAACAGCAACAAATTAAAAACCCAATTGAACCTCAATACACTATAAAATGCACAACAGCATCAAGCTCATTCACTGTATATGCAATCACCATTAAAAGAAACAGTAAAACCAACCTCTTTCTCCATTAAAACTTCCAAAACACATTGTTACAAAACTACCCATTTCACTATCTCCCTCAATTTCCCTCACACTCAGACTTCTAGTTCAATAACCACAAATTCACAATACTAAACAAGATCTTCATTTGGCAACACAAACACCACTACAATCAATCCAAACAAGGCAAGTAACTAAACTCCAATCTCACTTCATTCAAACAAAACAAACACCTCAATAATAGATACAAACAAGGCAAGCAACGAAACTCCAATCTCACTTCATTTAAACAACAACAAATCAAAAACCCAATTGAGCCTCAATACATTATCATGAAGCCCAATCACCATTAAACTAAACTCTTTCTCCATCAAAACATCAAAACCGGGGATTGTTACAAAACTACCCATTTCACTCTCTCCCTCCTTTTCCCCCCACACTCACACACTCCTAATTCAAGAACCACAAATTCACAATACTCAACCACGTCATCACTCAATCCAAATAAAACAAATACCTAAGCTCCAATCTCACTTCATTCAAACAAACCAAAACCAACAAAATCAAAAACCCAATTGAGCCTCAATACATTATGAAATGCACATCATCATGAAGCCCAATCACCATTGAGAGATACAACACAACCAAACTCTTTCTCCATCAAAACATCGAAACCCGATTGCTACAAAACTACCCATTTCACTCTCTCCCCCCATTCACCCTCATTCACCCCCATACTCACACACCCCTAGTTCAAGAACCACAAATTCACAATACTCAACCACATCATCGCTCAATCCAAATAAAACAAGTACCTAAGCTCGAATCTCACTTGATTCAAACAAAAGCAACAAAATAGAAAACCTAATTGAGCCTCAATACATTACAAAATGCACATCATTATGAAGCTCATTCACCATATATGCAATCACCATTAAGAGATGCAACAAAACCAAGCTCTTTCTCCTTCAAAACCTCCAAACCGCATCGTTACAAAACTACCCATTTCACTATCTTCTCCATTTCCCCCCACACTCACACACCCCTAGTTCAAGAACCACAAATTCACAATACTCACCACATCATCATTCAATCCAAACAAAGCAATCACCAAAGCTCCAATCTCACTTCATACAAACAAACAAAAGCAGCAAAACCAAAAACCCAATTGCGCCTCAAGACATTATCATGAAGCTCAATCACCACTAAGAGATACAGCAAAACCAACTCTTTCTCCATCAAAACATCTAAACCCGATTGCTACAAAACTACCCATTTCACTATCTCCCCCATTCCCCCCCCACACTCACACACTCCTAGTTCAAGAACCACAAATTTACAATACTCAACCACATCAACACTCAATCCAAACAAAGCAAGTACCAAAGCTCCAATCTCACTTCATTCAAACAAACCAAAACAAACAAAAAGCAACAACACCAAAAACCCAATTGAACCAACCTTAGCCACAGCAGCTTGAGTCGACCTGACTGATCTAGATTTCTGAGTAAACCTAGGAATCCCATCATAGAACTCCTCCTGACTGACCTCTCCACCTCCATATCCGACCTCCTCCCGCACATCCCGCAACTTGCTCATCGCCTCCATCACCGGCGGCGGCTTCAAATCCGGCGGCTGACGATTCCGATCAACATGCTCTCCGTTCCCATTGACACTGTACAATCCTCTGTCCACAGTAGACGACTTCGAACAAAGCCCTCCCATGGATTTAAAGCAAAACCCAAATCCCAGAACGGAAAATAAAATCCGGGAAAATGGGTTGCGGAATCTTTCGCAATCGGCGGCGAGATTGGTATCGGAATCAATGTTGTGAATTTGGGAAGGTGATAAAAATGTTAAATTTATGAGAAAATATTGAAAAAAAAATGAAATTTGAAGAGCAAATCTGTAGTGGGTGTGAGAGAGGAAGATGGAGGAGGAGAAGAAGAGTAGACGTCTGCGTGGAGAAGCAGACTACCGGGTTGGACCCGGAATTGGTCAACATTTTAGACTACGTAACGTTGACTTTTTTTATATCATTGATATGCTCAATGGTCATTGCTGGCCTCTTTGTCTTTACTCTCTCATTGTTTTGCTTTGATATTTGGATCCTATTGGGTAGGATCAGAGCCCGCAAAATGGACACGTATTCGCAGGTATTCGCAACCCGACTCTAATGATATAGAGTTCGGCTTTTATTTTTTTAACCTTTAGAAAAAAGGGTCGGGTTAGGGTCGAGTAGTAACGTGAAATTTTTGAGTTGGGTTAGAGTTGGGTCAGGTATACCCGCTATTTTATGCTTAAAACTCGTTGTTTGACCCTAATCTGACCCGATCCGACCTATCTGAAGGCCCTATGGGGTCGGGTAGCCCGACCCTACTTTTTGCCAGCTCTAGGTGGGACAGACTATTTGGGTCATAACTTGTAACTAGAGTTGACAAAAAGTATAGTTGGGTGGGTCGGGTTCGGGTTGGAAACACCCTAACGCGACTCTATAGGGTCTTCGGGTAGATCGAGTTAGGGTCAAACAACGGGTTTTAGGCATAAAATAACGGGTATACCCGACCCGAAAATTCCACACTACTATACGGCCATAACCCGACCCTTTTTTGGGTTGAAAAAATCAAACCCGAACCTGATTTTTTTAGTGTTGGGTTGGGGTACCCACGAGTTCGGGTCCATTTTGTCGGCTTTACTCATAGCACGGGCTATGACTTATTTACCCCTAGCCGGGTTGGGCGGGTTACATGCGGCTTCATTTTCTCCAACCCTATCTCATAGTTGGCAAAAATTTGGTTCGAATTGTAGGACCTCAACCTGACCCCTATAGGGTCTTCAGGTTGAACAGGCCGAGTTAGAGTTTGGTTTAATAGAATTTGTATTGAATGCAAATTAGTTTAATAATCAAATCGTACTCATTGAAGAATGAAAATGTAAATTTGCAACCATAGTCGGGTAAAAAAATAATGAGTCAAATATAATGGACCGTATTGTTGCTATGAATCCAATTATTTACTTCGGCGCGTGTTTCTTTGATTTCAATTAATTAAATTAATAACCAAATTGAGTATTGCGGTAAAATTCGTGTACATTAATTTATTTATCTGTAAACCCTGAAATTTTGTCATGGACAATTTGGTAATAATACACATAAATATGTTTGCACAGTGTGAATGTGATTGTGTTGTATTTGACCATAGTAAATAAGTGTATTTAATAGTACAATATAATAAATTCTAGTTGCTATGTAACTTTTTCCACATTGATTGTGAATATGTAACATGTATAAAATATTCAAGGAAATGAAAATTTGATTACATCAATGATTTTTTTAATTTATGATGATTTAGACTAATTAAATTATAATATTTTATATAATTGATATGCAAAATTAATATTAGCACACCATAACGAAAAAGTATTAGGGTGTAGGGAAGTTAAGAGAAGTCGAGGGTTCGTGGCGAAGGGCGGTGGCTAGCAATTTTCACGACGGTTCTGCACAGCGATCAAGTAAGCGATATTTTAGGAGGGTGTAGTGTTAGGGTGCGTTCATTGACGACACTTAGGGTTTTTGTTCTCTCCGCGGCGATTGAAGACGGCGGCGGAGTGGGGTTGAGGGCCAGTGTCAAAGTTGGTGTCAAAGGTTGTATGGCTAGTGACAGTTTGGATCTGGGTGGGGTTGTAATAGTAGGGTGGCGATTGAGGGGTGGCGGATTTGGGTGTTTCCGATACGAGGTTTCGTTGTTGCTTGAAATCGGAATGGGTTAGATTTTGCACCACTCCAACGCTGGGGAAGGAGGTGTGGCGGCGCAGGTTTAGGCAGAAGAACGTAGTTTAGCTGGGCGGCGATTATATCCGGCTGGGTGATGGAGGCGTGAGGGCGCGTGCATGGGGCTTGCTGGCTCTGCGTCCAACGCCAATCGAAGAATATGGTGTGGGCATGAAAGATTCTTTTCATTTGGATTAGATTCTTTGTTGGCTTTGTGTACACAAGTTACCACAATATTTTCTTTCATATTGACTTGTTGAGATATTTTTTGTGTGAATTATGTTAATATTCATTGAATTACTTAATGGAACCTTCCATTATATTTGAAAATAACATCAATATTACTCCATTTTCAACACTTAAATTAGAACAAATATTATTTTATTTATAAAGAAATTGATTACTATTTTTTTTTTTTTAATTTCAAGTTTGGTTGAGTGGTTAAAATCTCCCACCTAAAGAACAACTATAATATACAAAAAGTCAATTTAAATTCACTTCAACTGATATAAAGTTATATCAGTTAACTGATATACATTTTACTCTAATTAGTAATTAAATTATTAAATTCGCTATTTATTTTCATAACAATTTTTTTTTTTCTCGGCAAATAAGTAATTTTATTTTATTAAAAATCTCGAGACAGAAACAATCACATTCATGGAGAATATACAATCACATGTGCAAAACGTGTAAAGTACAAGATAGTCATGTGTAAATACCCCTACATTTTAACCTCGAATCCTCTAAAATTTTACATCAAAACAAAAGTCGTTGCAATTGGAATCGTATAGTGAAACGATCAATTCAATGCATTAAATCACAAACATCGATATTGATTTCTCTCTCGCTCGTATATATCTTCAAGCTCGATCACAACACAAAAAAATATGCAAAAACTCAAAACGACACGAGTATTATGAAAATCATATTGAACAAATCACGAACGAAGAATATGCAAAAGCTCAAAACGACTCTACAATATTCAGATAAATTATGAATGTTGCTACTACCGATTAATTCAATGAATTAAATCACGAACATTGACATATATCGACGTTTTTTCTCTCATGTGTATCTGCAAGCTCGATCCCAACACGAAGAAAATGCGAAAAAGCTCAAAACGACGCTACAATATTCAGATTTGTTCCCTGAGTAAATTCTAAAACCCTCGAAAATTGTTACATCGAAACAAATGTCACTACGATTATTATGAAAATCAGACTGAACCGATCAGCTCAATGAATTAAATCATGAACATTGGGGATCACAACACGAAGAATAAGCTTAAAACGACACTACAACATTCAAAATTTGCTATCTGCGTACCTTAAACCCTCCAAAAATGTTGCATCAAAACAAACGTCGCTAAATGTCTCAATGTAAGTGTGTATCTGCAAAGCTCGATCTCAACACGAAGAATATGCAAAAAGCCCAAAACCGACACTACAATATTCAGATTCGCTATCTGCGTTTCTTCTTCGATGCCTTCCTGTTATATGTTTCCGGCAAAATCTCCAAGCACATAGAATCTTTCCACGGATGAAACACTCCTTCATGACACAAATTCTGTCACAACACACACACCACCATATATATGAGTTTTGAATTTGTGTATGTATATTTCAGTTTATGTAGCGAAGAACAAAACGTACGAAAAACTCGGTGTATGCACATATATATATATATAGGGTAAAATGTATATCAGTTAACTGATATACATTAAACCCATATATATATATATATATATCACTTACCTTCAACCAATAGAAAAACCCGCGTAAGAGGTTCAAGACTCTGTGTTTATCATCCTCAACAGACTTGATTTTCGCCTCAAGATCTGCGAAGAAAATGGAAAAATGAAACTTGATCAACTTTCAAGAAGATGTTTCGACAACTTCATAAGAAAACTATTTTAAACAAACCATACTAGCAGACATGTTCAAGAAATTACTGGAAAACGTGTTCAAGTCGATGGCATAATCGTAGTTTAGTCCCATAGTTACGATCAAAATGACGGAATAAATCATGTTCAAGAACCTGTTTATTCAACGGCATGATCATAGCGTAGTCACGGAGTTAAGATCAAAATGATTGAAATCGTGTTCAAGAAACCAGATTTATTCGATAGCAAACATCATTTACTCAATGTTAAGATCAGAAAGATTGAAATTGTGCTTAAAAATGATTGAAATCGAGTTCAAGAACCTGTTTTATTCAACGACAATCATCGAATAGTCATTGTTAAGATCAAAATGATTAAAAATGGGTATTGAAGGACAATCAAAAGTAATTGCAATTAACCAAGAACCCTAAAAACAATCGTTAATAATGTCAAGCCTAAATAATATAAAAGACTACTTCTTAATGTATCCTTGAAGGGTTTACGAGATTCCGGTGATTTTCCTAATTGCAGTTCGTAACTAAGACGGGAAGATGTATATCAAGTTACTCATCGAGGAAAAATTGTAACGGGAAGTAGGGTAGCGCCCTTTAGAATCATCATTCGGTCATAGTTAAAATCATAATCCAAAAACAAGAACATCTAATTTTAGAGTCTCTGTCTCTCTATATATATATCAACTAAAACTCGAGGACTATCGTGATTTTACGTAAATCATGAAATCCAGTAGCATCAACATGCAAAACAAATTGGTTTAACGAACAATGTAAATGGAATTAAGACATGATTGAGATCATGCTCAAGACATTAACGAATTGAACTAACATAGAAAAGTGAATTGAAAACCGATAACAAGACATAGTGAGTGTAATTACCGGAATATAAATCAAGGTATGATTTACCAAAACGATCAACCGAGTAAATTTTGATCCTCCCGCGCAAGTCCCTGTGTTGTTGTACTGGCTTTCGCACAGAGATGTCAACCCAAAGTCTTTCATATTCCTTTCGATCGTAAGGCTGTCTAAGAATCTCAATTAGTTCCTTTCTAAACTTCACATTATCCGTATACTTGGACAAATCAATATCATTGTTTGTAGGGCGCTGCATAAAAACCAAACACTTGAGGAATCAAATTCGTGAATCATAACAATCTATGTTACACACAATGAAAAACACAAAACGGGCATACATACATATGATTTTAATGGAGTGTTTTGTGACTTTTTTCCTTTGTCACAACTCGGTTTTGCCTTCTCGTTACTATCAGCAACACCATTACGATGATCACCTCTTTTCTTCGTTTTGCTTTTTAGGGCCGTGAAATCCACAACCTCGCCATCCTCTTTGAGACAACTCAAGTAGATTTTGTAAGATCCATCCACATCAGAATCTGAAATTGAACACCCGACCATAATTAGAAACACAAGTCCGAACATCATTACCACACAAAAACACAACATTTAACATCATCCCCATTAGAAAACACCATTAAAAACACAATTGGAACACATGATCATTCATGTTACCTTCAACGTCGGAAACCCAATATTCTTCATCATCGCCATTAAAAACATAATTATCTTTAGCTCCATCGAATCTAGCACTCGTCTCCTCCATTACTTTTGACCTCATTCCCATACTACAATCATCCTCATCATCACCATCACGATCCAATCTAGCATTCTTCTCCGTCACCTCTACCCAATTCCACACAACTTTCGGGTTTCCGGACACAGACCCATTACCACGCACATTACGATTAATAACCACATCACAATCATCAACCAATCTTGTCGTCTTCTCTAGCTTAACCTCTAAATTATTTCCACGACCTCTCGTCGTCATTCCACTCCTCACAGCTTTCGGGTTCTTAGACACAAACCCATTACCAGGCACCTCTACACAATTCCCATGACTCCTCATCCCCTCCACTCCATTTCTCACAACTTTCGGGTTTTCAGACACAAACCCATTACCCCGCACATCACGATTAATAACCACATCACCGTCATCAACCAATCTTGTCGTCTTCTCTAGCTTAACCTCTAAACTGTTTCCACGACCTCTCGTCGTCATCCCACTCCTCACAGCTTTTGGGTTCTTAGACACAAACCCATTACCAGGCACCTCTACACAATTCCCATGACTCCTCATCCCCTCCACTCCATTTCT
>JAYMTK010002568.1:0-13635 GCA_036897405.1 Pelargonium myrrhifolium | reverse complement strand
ATCTTAATGTACATATCTTATTGAATCTCACTTTATTATAGTATCACAATATCTAACACCTTGATCGGCCGGCGGCAGTACTAGGATTGCTTGAACCGACTCAGTCGGTGCGGTGCACCAACAACGTGCACAGCCATTGATGAAATTGTCATGTAACTTTACAGCCAACACTTGTTGGACATATTAATAAACTAATACGGAATAATATTTAAAACATATAATGAACACAAATAAGTTACATAGTACAAAGTAAACAACATAAAACATGAATAAATATTGCAATACAATAAAATAGTTAAAAGAATACATTAGAACGGAAAAAAAAATTATGTTTTTTCTCCTTGAAGTTTTTCGAATGTCTTTTCTCGGAATTTTGCTTATATGATTGTATGTTCATACTTAGCTTCAACTTCTTGTTCTTTATTGGTGTGGTTGCGACATAGAATTGAAATCAATTGGAATCAACGTGATGTGGTTGATTTTGATTAACATGATTTACATTGGTACAATATCTATTTATACTATTCAATTAGTGTTTACCCTAACAAACTTAATTTGTGCCAAAACTAAAAATTTGATGACGTGGCGCTCTAACACGTATTATAAATCTGTTTTTTTGCTCCGCTTTTATAGTATGTATAGATTTAAAAGATATTTAAATAAAACACTAAGGTGCAATTAGTTGTTATCTCTCCCTATCCTCTTCCATTAATCATAACTTTCTTCGGGTTTTTTTTGTCTAAACCGTGGGGTATCGGAGCGGGTGCGCATTTTAACGGATGACACTTTAAAACCGTTTGACCACACTCAGACTAATCTCATTCGAAGTTTGTAGTGTGTTGAGTGGGGATCGAAATCGAGACCTCTTCTTGCTCACGCAGCTTGTGTTAACCAACTGGGTCTTTCTTCAGCCTTTTACAGCCAGAAAAACAAGCTAACCATAATCATTCCAGAAAACTCAAACTGGAGACATTTCATGCATGTAAGAGAAAAAGCACCTGATTTACCAACCTTACTTCCCAGCACACCAGCTTTCATATGCATTTTAACCCTTCTGCACAAACTTCACCTCTCTTTAAATTCTAATACATTTCCATGCAATAACTATATGTGCTGAAAACTCACAAAGCCGAATGTAAATCAGATGTTCAACTATAATACACCAACTTAATCAATACACATCTGCAATTTCAGTAGAAGCATATTCTTCATAGACGTAAATGTTTGCTAATAACAACTTGCACCTTATTCAGAGTAAAGAAAAGAATAGGAACAAATGAGCACTCCATGAAGAGTGAATTTGAATCGTCTTCCTATAAGTTTACCTTCAAGGATTCACAGAGAATTTGCCAGGCTCAAGATATGTCTTTTCCAGCTGTTCGACTTTATTGAATTTGAAACCCCTGATCCTTATTTCCTCAGGCTCTGACATATCTTTATAATCAACCTTTTCAATACTCCAACCTTTGTTCTGCACTGAACCTCCCACTTTTACCTGTTTAAATGCAATGATGTTAACAGATCTACTCACTAGGCTCAAAATCTCAGTTCACAATTGAAAGCCAAAACAAAGGGAAATCAAAATAACTTAATGAACAAACAATACTAATTATGTCTCTCTGTTCATTGTTCAATTCAATCTTAATATAACATACCTCTGCATCTTCAACAGATTTAATGATAAGTGCTCCGTCTAAGACGAGATCCTCAATAATGACATTGCGGCCCTTAATGGCCAAGGTCGACCTTTGAGAAACGGAGCAACTTCCACCGACTTTGCTTTTGATCTCTGAAAAAGTAAGTCCCCAGTTTGGCTTCCATGTGATGCGAGGCCAAACTTCCACCTCTTGTCCATTGAAAATATCCTTAACTGGATCAGCTACTTTGACACCAACCTGAAAGATTGTCAAACACCATGAACCACAAAATTTAATGGAAGATGAGTTTAGTATATTTGGATCTGGATATATGCCGTCTGGCAGAACTTCAAGCAGACACATTCACACTCATAATCATGTGCTTGATATGCACATGCAAAAACAGAGAATTGGGCAGTAGAAAGACGGGGATGGGTTTGTGGTGATGTTCACTTTTGCAGTCTCATGGGTCTTTTAGCAAGAGAGGAATAGTACATTTCATGGCCAGAAGACTTGCGTCATTTATTTCATGGGAATTTTAAGGGCATTTCCGTAGTAGATATTTAGATAGATTTAAAGGCTGTTTTGATTTAATCTTTCTTTCTGTTTCACTCATAGAAGGAAGGCACCTCTTTCATTATATATGGTTGTATCCCCGGGTAGAGTATCCAGCTGGCTCAGCAAAGTAAACAGCTTGATGTACTACCCTTTTAACAGGCAATAAAACCAAAGCATCAGAATGTCCAATATTTATAAGCGCTATATGAGAAAACTGAAATTACCGTTCTAAGAACCATGCAATTGGAGCGATAAATCGCCATTTCTCCAGAAGTTGCACTATGATATGGATTCCCCTTGGGTACCTTCAATAGTTTCAAACAAATTATAAATAATTAAATTAAACTGGTGCTGAATAGAAAATAAAAGGCAAATATCTATCAATTCCTGAACTATCAATATACTAATATAGTTTCAGAGCTAAAAGGTGGAGGAAATATATACTGTACTTAATGCAAAAATGCTGCTCCTTTTCAGATAATCGAAGTTCAAAACATAACCTAACAATCATGAACAGTCTGTGGCCCAAAAGCTTAACAGCTCCAGCCATACAAAACAAACTATAAACAGTCTATCCAGACAAACTGATACCTATAATATGATCACAAACATTGTACATAACATATAGGGGCATTGGGCATCAATAAAGAACTATTTCATGATCATATATATCTTGTGGATTCAACACTTGTGCTATCTTCAGACTAATGTACAAATTTCGAATGCAGACATTAAAAAACTAAACAGCCTGGTCGTTAAATACCTTACTTTTTCCTTATATTACGTCTATCGGCCACCCTGAGTTTAGTAGCAATCTAGAAATATAATCTAATCCTAGTCGAGTTTGAACCCCATGTATGAATAAAATCCAAATGTTTTTGAGCCACAAGTGAAGAACTTCCCAGAATGATGCCATATTACTTCCTCCAAAACTATGATGGTGAATTATTAGATAGGTCATTCAGATGACCTAGCTTATGAGTCATATGAATTCTCTAGAAAATAATTCTCCCTTTTGAGTCAACTAAAAAACCAATATCATTGTGGAAGGAATATGAATGTAATCCAATGTCGTTAATTTTCCTCATGTTTGAGGAGACATCCCTTTCCCTTCATGTTATCCTAATACGTTGATGAGGCAGGACGGAGGCAAGCTTTGTGAAACAGAGATGGAAATATATGTATGGCTGTGGCTTGCAGTATATATCATGTGACCATCTTAATTCTTAAGTAACAATGTAGCAATGCAATCGGTAGTTTAGAACATCATGTGCGAGTTGATCGTGTGCATGAAAGGGTCCTCATATGAGGAGTTAGGGAAGGTTTCGACTGAGAGAGATCCAAACCAATTTGATTAAATTTATTTACACCATCATATCAAACTGATCATGTCTAGACACAAGTATCTGATACTAATCAAACGTTTGTTTTTTTTAATACATTACACTTCAGCCAACTGTAAGACTAAAGAAAGTGAAGCACTGACATTTTCCAAATACCAAGTGAAGCTTCCACACATTATAAAAAAACTCCTGCCAGTGTTCCGTTTGGATCATCAGTGCACTAGTATTATTTGTTTTATCTGAATAAGCCCCTCTTCAAGGAGTTCAAAGTGATGCTCTTTTCCAGGAAAACAAAAAACACACACACATTAAGATGAAAGAAGTGAAAACCTCATGTTACTCAAGAAGAGCAATTTAAATCAAGTCAAAAATCATAAAATCATCACACCACCAGCAGTATCATGCATTCAGTTTACATGTGGATTAGTTGGACAAGTTGCATCATACAATTGTAAAATACACACCTAGATATGATTCATTCTAAAGAGGTACATTTTGCAAATCCTTCCCCTTTTTATTCAAGCTCATTTACATTCCAAAATAAGCTTTCTCTATATTTTACTACCCTCATTTGAACAGAAAACCCAAACAAACTTGGCAATTCCATGCCTTGGTTAGGTTTGTTTTCACTTAAAACTTAAGCATAAATAGGAGACCTTAACGAAAGAACTCAGTCATGTCACAGCTATCAACGAAGAAGAGTGAAGCATAGTAGTAATACATGGCCAAACAGAAGTGGTCCGTAAAAACCTAGGCGGCGAAGAGCTAAGGGGACACCAATCTCACTATTCATTTACTTGCCATGTTTGCATATAGTAGGCACCTCTATAATATTTTATTATTTGCTCAAACAGTAAATTATTAAGTTTCAGCAAACCATAATTAAGCAGTAGAAAATAGGGAACTATTTATGGGCATTGAAAATTATTTTACCTTAGCTGCATCCTCAGGGTTGTTCTTCACAGGTGCATATGCAAGCCATGGATCCATAACCTAAGCAGTCACACAAAACATTTTTTGATAGCTTACACTTCAGGACAAAAACACAACAGTAAAGAAGACAAGCCCGTCAAGCCCTAAAAAAAATATGAGAGGATAGAGAGCACTGATAGCTATCAGAAAACCATGGGAAAGGCTAAAAGTAAATCACTGGATCCATCTAAGAGAGCTGAAGTTCTAAGCCCTCTTCTGTTATTTTTCTTTTAAGAAGATACATTACCGTAAATCCAACCCTTGCTGATGGAGGCAGTGTTTTTGGATAGTCTTGCATCATACACTCTAGCCGAGTTGAGGACTTAAATGAAGTTTTACTGGCATCTTTGTATCTGCAGTAAGATAAGACAAAATAGATTAAACCAATCGTATAAAGTTTTGCTGGCACCTTTATAACTGCAATTGAGCAGACCATGTTGGACAATATGTGCTTGAGAGTATTAGTTTTGTTCATCAAGCACAACTAATTACTGGTGCACAATCTTTTCTTACTTTATTACTACTCTTTTCGAGTATTCAATTGTACACAGCTTTATTCAATTGTACACAGCTTTTTATGTTCCTAAACTTTGTATTGATACAAGACCAAAGAGGTATTCTTTGTTCCGCCAATCTATTTCTACTTTTTAGCTAAACAAAATACTAAACAACAGAAGGATTCCCATGTGACTTGAACTTAAGTAATATAAGATTGTTGTGAGCATTAATTATTAATTACCACCATACATAAATTGATGGAGATCACTGTCAGCGTCCTTTGAAGGGTCATAAGAGGCATGGAAAGACTGGACATATTGTTTAACGAAGTCTCCCCTTCATATATTCTTACTTTTGTTATCAAAATAAAACTTATATCTAAAACAACTTTAGAAAGACTAATATACCAGTATTAAAAAAAAAAAAAAAAAATGACTAATATACCATGATCATAAAAAACATGAAGAACTGCTATATATCCATAAGGCAAAATTAATTAACAATAAGGAAATATTCATAATGGGTAAATAGTATAAAAATTTGAACATAATTACTTTGGGTTAACAAACTCCTTTATAGCACCTCTTGTTTTTGTGAGCTCCTCAATGTAAGGACCAAGTTCTAAAATCAACTGCAAAAGAGTTATACTTTTACATAGTCAAACATCTCCACAAAGCTAGACTAAAACGCAACTTTCAGGGTCCACTTTATATCGTCATGTCGATAAAAATAATATGGAGTTTCAATAACTACCTACTATTTAAAAATCAGTAATGTCGTCCCCAAAAAATCACAATGGTTCTAATTCATGCAATATAATAACATGCAACCCAGGGTAATCCACAGCTGCACTTGTTTAAAATTGGGGAGAGAGTCATAATAACAAAAGATTGCATGTAAAGAAGCTCCTCTTCATTACATCCCTTAGTGATGCAGTGCTCAGTAAATCAAATCAGTAGATGAAAAGCGATTGCACCCGATACAATAGATAAACCCAACAATTTTGATCACTATAATGGTGAGGGAAATTGAGAGCCTAAAGGTGAGGTCATCATCAACACAATGAGATCTCAGTATGTAATTAATACCAAAACCAATAGTGACTAGAATTTATATTTTTCATCAACTAGACTTCCAATAGAAGACAAAAGAGAACTTTTTATAAGAAACAAAAAAAAAAAATATATATATATAATGAATTTGCCAGAAAGTTACTTGGTTTATGTTTCCTGGATAGGGAGAATAGCCTGTCTCGCAATTGGCGTCTCCATCAGGATGTCCAGATGCTCTAAGAAGAGGATCGAGCTGATTGTATTCCACATTGATCACCATCGACCTCCCTGAAGTATTGAATAATTAAGAATAGAGTAAAAAAAAAATTATGTGCCAAAATGGCACACTACCATGCATACTGTGCTTTAATTAGGAATTTCAAGTAAACAAAACAGCAAAGTTGTGGTGAGCAGCTTATTGCAAGTATCAGAAATACAATGCTGATATATGTCTAGCTAATGTGTGAAAACTCGTTTATGTGGTAGTACTGCTGCACAAAGAACTGGCATATAAAACCTCTTCCAGTAATATAAAAGATCATTCACTAGTCCAGAATCTTCATATATAATGCCCAGACAACAGCATCCATAATTCATGAACCACTTACTAACCTTTCCCAAAGGTGGTGGTGTATTTACACTGTTCATCTAATATGCAATGCAGTCATTTGTTTTTTATTCGTGTTCATGGTTCAAGTACAGTGAGAGTACTGATTTAATTATCACAAGATTTGACCACTAAGCAACATTGACAATCAAACCAAATTAATGGAGCAAGAAAGTAGGTCAGAGCCCATCGATAATAACTTCTCAAGTTTTTCTTTTTTTATCAGCAAGCGTAACAACCGAGGTTCGAACCTGAGACCTCCAGAGGATCAAGCACCTTAAGCCACTTGCCCTATTGGTAGTTGTTAATAACTTCTCAAGTAAAGACAACCAACGTGCAATTCAATCAGCATTAACAAGGCTGAGCATTATAATGCAACTCTTCTCAACAGTATATAGTCTTTCATTAAATATACCATCAGAGTGAGTAAGTCTTGTGATTCCTCCAATTGCTTCTTTTGCTTTGCGGGGAACAGCAAGAGAGTTAACATGGTATTCTTTAGTGCTGCTGACACCTAAAGATGCTGGAATTGCCTGAATAAGATGCACATATTGATTTTCTATCCACTTTCAATTCAAATATACATATAGATGAAACCGAGAAGAGAAAGCAACTAAACCTTGAATAGAAGGCCGTTTGTATCTTGGAAAAACAAAACCCATTTCAAACCAGCATCTCGCCTGAAATAACAAAATACCATTAAGGTCATGACAAACTAATGATGCAGATCATCAACCAACTTCTTAAAGCATATAGCAAAAATGCAATAGTCGAAAATCCAATCAATTGGGAGTAGATGGAAGGACCAAGAAGTCTTGGCTCTACATAGACACCTAAATGATTTGATTATGTATCATGGGATTTTATTATGTAGAAAATTACAAGATTATATTGTGTAGTAAATCAAGGAATTGATTGTGTAGTAGATACTAAATAGTGAGATTTGATAGAGCAACTTATGAGGTTTAGATTGATTCTTGTAATTTGTTTCACACCCATTTTTCTTATTTTAAGTCCCTCTGAGAGAGAAGGGAACAAGCACATACAAGAAGTGCTTAAAAGGCGAGTTCTACAAATACTGTCAGTTTTATTCCATAATTTTATGAATATACAGCTTTCATTGTTGCGTATTGTACTTATTAAAAGTACCACTGAGAGCAGGCGACAAGCACGGATAAGGAGCGTGTAAGAGGCTAACTCTATAAGTATTGTTTTGTCCACATGAAAATCACGAGAAGCAAAATTGAACACCTTGATTGCACGTGAGGGGGGTGTTGGAATATGTTGATATCATGTGTATCATGGGATTTGATTATGTAGTAAATCACAAGATTTGATTGTGCAGTAAATAGTGGCATTTGATAGAGCAAATAATGAGATTTATATTGATTTTTGTAGTTTATTTTCTAATATGTATTTCTCCTAAACCCATCATAAATATGGGACGGGTACTTTGTACTTAACACATCAAGTTAGTGAGATCATATTTAGCCCTTTGAGCATTTGAGTGTGGATGTAGGCTTTATGGCTGAACCACTTATTTCTTGTGTCCACTCTCTTCACTCTATTTATCTGTCTCCCTCATATCATATATCCCTTAAATTTCCACATGAAAAACTAATGATGCAGATCATCAACCAACTTCATAAAGCATATAGCAAAAATGCAATAGTTGAAATCAATCATTCAAATTGTAATCCAATCAATTGACAATGCAGATGGAAGGACCAAGATGTCTTAATTCTACAGAGGCAGCTAATTTCATTTCATTCACAAGGGCATTCATCACTTATAGTTTACTTTTATGTAGGGGTTAGCATAAGACCAAACACCTAAATGATTTCATTTCATTCGCAAGGCTTAACTTTTACGTCGGGGTTACTGGGGTAGCATAAAAGCAAGCAAGAATGGTTTGTACCCAACTACTACCAAGAGTGGAGTAAAGCCAGGACATCATATTCCACCATGCACAAACCATTGACAAGAATCCAAATATCAATAGTCTAATGTAATCACAGATATAAACAAAACAAGAAAATCATAATAAGTCACTATAAGTAAAACCACACAAATTACAGATATCAGCAATGCAATTGAGACTTACCACTTATTCAGAAGACCACTTGAATAGAGAAGTGAATGAACATCGCCATGACCATGAGGTTTTGTCTATCACAGACACGAAAGGGTTGGGAAACACATAAATTCCAAGCTAAGTAATAAGTCTAAGGGATGCTACATAAACAAAGAAAAGCAGTAACCACCATAAATGTGACAAGTCATTTATAAAAGACACTGCTCAAAAGCAACCTGAATTCTATATTTGTTATGTGGGTCCAATGCCAGCCTTGCATCATTATCATCTAAGCACGCAACTTTTTCCTGGGAAAAAAATGAAATTTATATTTCAATAGAAACATATTACAGATATAACAAACTTTCTCCAGAAAGACATCAATTATGAGTTACAAACCTGCTTTAAAAGGTTTACTTGTGTAGGATCCATTCCAAAATAAGAATTTGTTTCTAGCAGCTGTATAGTCCGTTCATGTGTGTCATCTGATGTCATTATAACAAATGGACACTTTGTTTGGCTTTCCCCTGTAGTGGAGCCAGACATCAGAGGAAGGGTAGGCTCAAAATCTTAATAAAAAAACTTCTACTTCCATTAGCACTGCTCATTACAGTTTTTAAGAGACTTATAATAAATCAACTTTTATTAAGCAACTTTCATATCAACGATTAGAAGATCAAGATCATCACCGAGGACATAGATTGGAGACATCCACTAAAGTAAGTGGTTTTTAATTGTTAAAAGATCGAGATCGTCGACCCGACGAATTAGTCTAATGAATGTTTTTTTTGGTTAAAGTCAACAATATTTTCACTAAATTTAGATGTAGTTATCTCTAATGCACTTATTAGATTATAAATTAGAATAAAGTTCGGGCTTTGATTTATAAAAGATATTAGTGCTAAACTATACTTAGGCAACAATAGTAATAAAGACGCAAATTCAAGAATATATTTTATATAAATATTTCATTTTTAATGATATAATAGTTCAACCTTTAGAAAAATGAAACTGAATATATAAAAAATTCAATTAGTAAATTCGATATCATAAAACAATTATTTAAAAAAAACATGAAAATTATATAAAAAGAAACAGTGGAAAAAAAAGAGAGAAAATATTTATAAAAAAAGTGGTTAGTACAAAAGAAAGAGAAACGAAAAAAAAAAAAATATATATATATATATTAATGCAACAGTAAAAAAAAGACAGAAAAATCAGTAAAAACTGCAGGGTGCAAGAGTTGCAAACGGAATGCTCCAACCACTGAGCTCAGGCATTGCATGTAATTGATATTGATACTAATAATATTTATTGGAGTTTTGGGAAGTTGGGGTGGGCCATTGCCTACTATAGTCTACCCCTAGCTCTGCCGATGCATGCAAATTAATAGCAATATCATAACCTGAAAAGGCATTGAAAGACTAGGAGGTTTAATGTAACTATGACTGACAGACTTATAGGAAACAGATACTAAAAATTAACTCCACATACATTTTGAAAGTACATTGAACATAAAGAACCATAACTACCTCTTAAATTTGTGCTTGAATTATAGATTTTTCTCACTTTTTTTGCTACAATTTTGTTTTAGAGTGATACTGATGAGTAATTGTCAAATATTTCAAAGTATTAATTCTATTAAAAGCTCACATGATGACAAACCTTGTGCCAATCTAGAGCTAGCTTCCTGAAGAGCTAATATAGACTCTATGTAATGCTGTAAGAAACGTGTTCCTGTAGTAGTTTCCGCAGGAAGAGCCACCTGCAAGAAGTAAAAATTGATTAGAAATGAAAGAACTGAATTTAATTCAACAAAAAAACAAGCCATCATTTCTGTTACTAGTCTGACAAGAATATCTGTCATACATGATAAAATTAAAATGCATCTGAAGTCGCATGATAAAAACACCTAATTTAGCGTTCATCAAAAGAATCGTACAACTAAACCAATTTCAGAAACATGTGATTATGTGAATCTTAGTATATAATTATTAAACTTGACTCTGACACCATGTTAAACTTGACTCCAACCCAATAGCTTAAGCTTATAAGTGGAGGGCATGACTAGTATTTCAAGTGGCAATAGACTTCACATTCTTTCTATGTGGGATACATTAACAATAATGACAGTTCATTACCTTAATTCCATTATATCCAAGGCGTTCGCCAAGCCCGCCAGCTACAAGAACAAATGCAGCTTTCCTGGCTTCCTTGACACCAGCCTGCTCAAACTTAATAAAGTTATCTTCACCATATTTCAGATTCTCTCCGGTTGGAACCTGCAAAGTTATTTATCAAGCATCAATCCACTTTTTACAAGTATTATCCTGTGACTCATGCATGAAAACATTGATTGCTAAACTAGAATACGATATGCACAATGGTCGGAAGGTACAGTTAACAACGCATGAGAGGGAGCAGAGTCATATGCAGAGAAGACAAGGGAACTGTTCAATAACTTCTTAATAGGTCCGCTAGTTCTAGATTTTACACTGTACAGTAAACTATAAAGATGCAGTTTTTTTTTTTGAAGCCAACTATAAAGATGCAGTTGGTGAACAAACCTCTCTATAACTGTAAATTATTACAATAACCAATGGTTTTCATACCAACTTTAAGTGCTTTCGCCTACACCAGTAAGTAAACTGCAGACGATGCAAATATGATATGTAACCTAGAAACTTCCCTAGCTGTTTAAAAGCGAACTCTAAACATGTTGTGTTGTCATTGAAAACAAAATACGTAGAAGAGTATATTCAACTCGAACTCATTGCCCATATAAAATATTCATCAAATAACTTATCCAATATCATTTGCTCAAAGGAAGAATAGCACAATAAATCCTCATATATGTTGGGAAAAGAACCAGACAAATTGTAGAACAACATAATGTAAACATAATTCGTAAGATTCCAGGCATGAAATCTAATTAGCCTTACTGAAGGAGTGTATCCATCAAATGGGTTCTTTCCTTCTTTCGAATCTGCCAACAGCTCCCTAGCATTTTTAATATAAAAAGCCAAACCCCCTGGATAGTTTGTATGCAGCCGATTCACCTGAAAAGAACAGAATAATGACATGAACTTCTTGGCTTTCAAAATCTAATTAAAAGGGAGTATGCAAAGACAAAATAGTCGCTCAAGATAAGTCAAACAGATACAGGACCTTTACATAGAAGAGACTTACAGGATAGCAACATGAAACATTTAGAGATCCCAATTTGAAGTCATAGTAAACAAAAGATGAGGAAATTTTCCAGGGTCAACAGTGAAGTGTTCGTGTCCACAGTAAAAACTTCCAATTTAACCATCTCTTTTGTGGATGCCATGTAATGTCAAAATAAAACCTTACATATAATACTCCCTCCGTCCAAAAATGAGTGTCCTGTTTCTCTTGAATTTTTTTCTAACGAGTGTCATTTTTTCTTTTTTTAGGAAGTTTTTTTTTTTTTTTGATCAGATGAGCTACACAACAGGGTAGCTCTCCCCATTTAACCCAAACCCCACCCCACCCGACGTAATGGGAGTCGAACCCACGACCTCCCACATGAAGGTGTGTCTTGACCATTGTGCCATCCCCTAAGGAACTAGATTTTTTTAAAAAGTTAGTTATGCATGAATTGCCAATAATATTTTTATTATAAGTTAGTTATAAATATGTCACACTAACCAATATCTCCTTAATTTTTCTCTTAACAAAAACATTCATTTTGGGCCAAAGTGAGTAATAATAAAGCAAAAAAACATGAAATAGAAAATTGATTAGGTTTTCCAAGGCAAACACATTGTTTGACAAATTGATTATACAAGTTCATGCCCATAAACCAAACTGTTAATCAAGGACCGAGACCTCCAATTGCAGAGTCAGACTTGAAACCTACCCAACCAATCCCATTGACACGGAACATTTGAAAATTTGTGTACATATATCAAAATCACCATACATCAAAATCACCATACATCATCACAGAGGAAGAATAAAAAATTAAAAACCTGTTCAAAAAATGCCTTCTTTTCCTGGTCGTCGGTACCAGGGGCAGCCCAGTGCGCGAAGAGATGAATCTGTCCCATATCCACCAACATCTTCGCCAAATCAATCTGCAGAATGGCACAAACGAGATCAGAGAAATGAATTTACAATCATCAGCAACGTGCGATGCAACAAATGATACCTGATCGGGCGAGAGGAGAGGGAGGTTAGTCTGGAGATTGGGAGCGGAGGAGGCGAAATCGGCATTGAGATTGAGATTGGAAAGCTTCTCTGCAGCGGTGGCGGCCATGGCTGATGATGTTCAGAGTGACAGACAGGAGAATTGTTTGGATCGCGTAATGTACAGCGCCGAATTTTTCCGTGCCAATTATTGACAGCTCTACTGTAATGTAATGCCACTCAGATGAGTTTCAGTTATTTTCAGTTGTTTATTCATACGGGACATTCAAATCATAAAATAAATCCATTACCCTATTTTATAATCAAACTAGTTTATTGCCATGTTTGTTGCACCCAATGATATAAATATATATTTTTTTTTTTTGAAAAATCAACGATAGTTTCATTAATTCATAAGGGTAGATTTCTATGATACAGAGTACAAATCTAAGCAGAGAGTACCACATAACTTAGACCAGCGCAGCCCGATAATAATCCTACCAGCTGTTAGTCCCTGGGAAGAGAGATGTCTAACTCTCGACCGTTCACCCCTTACAATTAACTTTATTCCAACGAATTTCGAGCCCTTGATCAGGAACCCGCCTCGATTGCCCCTCCAACCGAGCATACAAAGACCCAAAGACACAACTAATACGAAAACTAACAGATGAATCCGACAAACAACCAAAACATAAAAAACAAAAAATGAAATACAAACTAAAACAACAAAAATAAAATCATC
>JAYMTK010002567.1:0-13636 GCA_036897405.1 Pelargonium myrrhifolium | reverse complement strand
ACTGATATACATTAAACCCTATATATATATATATATATATATATATATATATATATATATATAGTGCTTGTAAAACTCAGAACCATGATTAAGGTCAATTTAAGATGACCACATACATGTTAATGTTACAAAGAGTAACGCACGATACAGTCCTCACAAATAGTGTTCTATAGGAATCCACAAAGAAATGATCTAATTGTTGAATATGTACAATGATCATCGTATCCATACGATTGTGCACTTCTAGACAAATATCATCTCTTTGGTTATTCTTTGTGTTTGTTCTATTTTATGGGTAATGAAGAACTTGTTTTTGTTTTTGTTCAGTTTTGTCGTGTACTTTAGTTTAGAGATCTGTTGTCAGTGGGAGCAAAATTGGGTACTTTAGTTTTGATATATTAGCCCAAAGTTTGAATTGTGTAGTCCTGTGGTTTAGAAATGGATACAATGTGTGGTTAGTATTTTTTTTTTTTTTTGTGTGTGTAGTCAATTCTTTAAAAACATGAAGAACAGTGTGAACACGAACAATAACATTAAAAAAAACAATGAGTTTGATCTGAAATTTTTTATTTTGAATTTATTTTTGTTTTCTATTCGATTTTCATGTCAGCAAGTTAATGGTTTCTCCACCGCGCACTAACGATAGGTACTAAATTTGGTCGAAAATGAAATTGTGAGTACTAACTCTGGTACAATAAAAGTTTAGGTACCAGATTTGGTCAGACCCCAAAGTTTAGGTATCTAAATTTCCTTTAACCCTTGCAGAGAGGGGGCAAACTTATTAAATTATTATTTTAATAAAAACAGAAAATGGAAGTAGAGCAAGTGGTGGATTTCACTTTGTCTCTTGATGTGTCAAATTCGAGTCTCGATGTTTGTATGCTTGCTGATCGACTATTTTTTTTGAGTCAAAAATCGAGTTTGAAATGATGCCGTAGTGGTAGTCTTCTTATTCAATAGTTAAGGTATGCTGACGTGGTTTAACTGTCTGACTTGGGTCGTCGCTAGTAGGGTAGAGCTGCAAGTCTAATCCTTGACCTGTAGCCCGCGCGCGCATGTAGCACACCATTATGCGGAGCCCCGAATGTGTGTCCGAGGGACCGCATCCTGCTTGAGAATGAGATCTCTACACAAACGATTATGTACGTAAAATATGAAGATCGATGATACTCGTAACTCGTTTGGAAAGATCTCGAAGAACGTACAAAGAACTCGATGAACACGTGAAGAACATTTGAGAGTGTTCTTGGGAATTGCAATGAGTATTCAAGTGACAAATTGTCCGACCATTTACAAGTGGCTTGTGAGTCTATTTATAGAGCTCACCTTACTTGACACGTGACGTCATCTGATTGGTTGGTGTCAGTGTGAAACTCGCAGGCATTTTAGTTTTTCTTCGATGTTGGTTCTTCTTTCCAATAGTCAGAAGAGACTCTTAGTCTTGCGGGGTCGTGAGCCGGATCCACATGTTGATGCGGTCCTCTTTGAGTAGAGACGGGAGTGGCTGAGTGCTGACTCTAATTTTCTCAATCCACGTGTTTGGATTTAAATTGCTGACTCTAAATATAACTTGAATTTGATCATCTGTATCCAACATAGTAAACTAACAGTGGATCAAAATTTAAACTAATCTAAGGAAAGGGACAATCAAGATAATTGTCTCCCGATACAAATGCACAAAAATGTATACAACTAGTCGAATTTTGAATTGAATACCAATAGGACCATAATTGGGAGCAAATAGAAAGAGCTATATAAGAACCATTTATTTCATTTCATTACCACAAAGCAAACTTTTATTTTTTTTTGAACTCACCACAGAGCATACTTTTATTTTTTGAATTCACAACAAAGCATAAATTAAAGTTGGCTGACAATGTTGTACCTTGGAACACGTCCCATACGCATGGCCTTCTCCCGTAAAACATACTTTTGTGTCTTCCCGGTAGACGTCTTGGGCAAATCCTCGAAAACAACAGTTGAGGGAGCCATATAATGAGGCAAATGATCTTTACAATACTTAATAATATCCTCCGCACTTGCATTGCACATTTCCTTTAGTTTCACGAATGCGCAAGGCGATTCTCCCAAACGATCATCGAGCCTGCCCACAACAGCTACCTCAAATATAGAGGGATGACTAAAAATCACATTCTCCACCTCAACAGAGCTAATATCCTCCCCACCAAAAAATTTGATAATGTCTTGCGAACGATCCTTCACCTCAATGTAACCATCCGGATGTTTCACACCCAAGTCCCCACTTTTAAACCACCCACCTCTAAAAGTCTCACAGGTTGCTTCCACATCTTTCAAGTACCGGCTCATCACAGTATTGCCCCTAACCATAATCTCCCCAAACGTCTTTGCATCAGGGCACGCTCTTCATGTTATACATATTGGATCACTAATATCGCTCAAATGTCATCAAAGCAGTATAACACATAATATAAATGGTTTTAAAATAAACATTTGATTTGATCTCATGATTTTCTATATATGCATGTTAATGATGTGACGCTTTAATACGCATTATAAACACGTTTTCTTATCAAACTTTTCCATAATGATTTGCATGTTAGATATTATAATAACTCGTCCTCTGTTCATGTCATTCTGCTCAATTAAACAAGATTCAAAATTGACATGTGCCCTGCACGTGTTCAACTAATGGCTAAATTTCGTTACATTTAACGGACGGAAAGAAGTTTTGATAGTTTAGGAGTGCTTAGTGTTCCAGATCAAAGTTTAGGGGTGCTAACTGTTTTGTCCTCTTACTTCAAGGGTGCTTATTGTATTTACCCCTAAATATTATAATAACATGTCATTCTGGTCAATTTCTTCCTTTCTTTATGGTATTGCATTTACATTTACACTTACTGCTTCACCAAAGACGCTAGCTATCCCATCATATATTGTTTTTAATGTTCGTCTAGTAACACAATTGTTATCACAAAAAAGGTGACATAAGTAAAACTTGAAAAAAAAGCTTGAATAAATTATTTAGTAAATTACACAAAATTCCTTTTTACACATCTGTTCATAACAAAGTTGTCAATTAACTATATATAACTCACAGATCATATCACACCATAGAAGTATAATAATGTCATTTGCTCGCACGTACAAATTAAGTTTTCAATTAATTTTATTATTGTTTTCTTCACATCCAACGATAAAACGTAGAAATCTGCGGGAAACAATCAACAATATGTTCAAATATAGAGATGAATAATTGTGTAGAGGGTAATAATAGATAAACGAGAGCGATTCAAGAGGCAAAATTGACGGTAACCATACATGCATATCGTATGGCAATGGATCCATCAAAACCAAGAACACAATAGTATAAATAGTACACAGATATTGATGAATGAAATCATCCAACAAAACAGAATAAAATAAAATACAATAAATAAAATGGAGATGATTATTAGCAGAATGTCTCTAGTGGTTTTGTTGGTAAGCTGCATGTGGTTGGTAATGGCGCAGGAGGCCAAGGCTCACGACGCCCAATACGAATGCGAGAAAAAAGAATTTCTCGATATCCACAACAAACTCCGTTGCGACAACAACCTTCCTCCGTTTTGCTGGAACGACAGCGTAGAAGCCTATGCCACCGAATATGCTACGGCGAGGATTTGCGACTGCGAGATGGTTCACTCCAACGAGTTCTGGAGGCCCGACATGCCGTACGGCGAAAACCTGGCCAAGAGCATCGGCGGCGACTACAAGATCACCGCCGCCGTACAAGCGTGGTACGATGAGATTGTTGATTATAACTACGACACCAACACGTGCTGCCCCGGCAAGATGTGCGGCCACTACACTCAGATCGTGTGGCGCAATTCGAATCAGCTCGGGTGCAAGAAGGTGAAGTGCACCGCCGGCGGCGACACCTTGATCGTTTGCAACTATTATCCTCCGGGCAACTGGGTCGGCGAGAAGCCTTACTAGGCCTCGGTCCCTGAAACCACCAATGCATCGCATCGTATTTCTGGATGTGTATGTATATGTTATCGTTATTTAATTAATTTGTAATATTCTTCTACTCGTGTACGTGTACCTACGTACCTGTCATGATAATAATTATATGAATATTGTGTGTGCCAAAAGTGCACTACTTTATTGTTTGAATGGTCGTGTCTTAATGTTTGACACAGGCGTCATTTGTACTCATTTTTGTAAATTTTTTGAGACGAATGACAATGTATAGTTTTATATATTTTACTCTTATATGATTATATACGTGTGTTTATCAAATCGCAGAGAAACTAACCAATGTATGATAGATGTATTTTTACTAATGCATAATTACTAAAAGAAAAAAAGATTCAAAATAATATGTGAATTATTCGTTTTGTTCATTTAACTTTGTTTTGTTTCGCGTCAGTCCATACCATTAAATAGATTAACAGATTCCATCGATATCAAAACAAACAATCCAAAATAGCCTATTGACTATATCCATTCGGTTCTAAATTAGTCCCTAAACTTAGGGGGCTCTGAAAACATTTTAGTGGCTTACAAGAGCTTTGAAACTCGTTTGACGCTCGCTCGTGGTTGGCACGCTTGAAAGGCGTCAACTCCATCAATCGAAAGGTACCCCACGTACATCACAAACAACCAACCACACAGCGTCACATATCGAGTTTGATTTATAAGTATAAATACGCCTACATTGATAAGAAAAAAGGGTTTCACAATTGAGAAATATTCACTCAAGAAATAGTCCTTAATGTTCTCCCTAGTGATATGTGACACGGATTCCCCCAATTGTGATTCTCACTCACGCCTGAGACGGTTTCTAGGAAATACACAAGTCTACGTTAACGGTGTGCTACCATTGCACATGCACTAAAATTCCAAGAACGAGAACCCAAGCCTTTAGATTGTCGCATGATTTCAATCAATTTCTCTGACACGTGGATAGTGCGTTTGGATTGACCTAGTCAAAATAGACGCACGAACTGAATCCAAATCATCAATGTTCCCATAACTTGAGGTGCCCATTTCTCATTCTTCCTCCGAACTGCTTGTTCTCCTTGTTGCAACATTCTTTACTTCCCATTTGGCCCCTTGATGGGCTAACTTCATTACTCTCTACTTGCGCTATACAATGGGTCATGGCAATAGTCTCTTCCCAATTCTTAGGAGGTCATCAGGAGAGCTCGCCGTGGAGCATGAACGAGCTAGTGATAAACTTTCATCAGTCACCTATTCACATTCGTAGATGGCCTTTTGGAACCGATCCATGAAACTATCGAGATTATTATACAGACTTTGTATCATAAAATTCACCATTATGATGGGAATCAAAATTATTAAAGGAGAAAGTAGGCATACCAAAGAGAAGTGATAATTGCATTATGTATAGTTGTATACCCTCAAAACTTAATCCAGTTTGACTCTAGTTGAAACAAATGCCACTGTTCCAATTCACAAAAATATTTTATGGGAGCTCAACAATCTTTGGCCTCTTCTTTGACTTCTGCTTTCCATCGGCCTCGTCCATAGATTCATCCTCACCAGATTCAGATCTCTTGAGCTCAGAAGGCGGGCGGGTATTCTCTTTGTCATAATGTTCGTCTTCCTCATCACTATCATAATCACTGCTATCTTCAGATTCAGTTCTGCTACTGCTGCCAGGCAAAGTGATATCTGGTTGATAACTAGCAATGGCAGATTCAGCAGCGGCTACTGCTTCAGGGGTATGAAGATCAGCGACACCAAGCATCAAATCCTGTTAAACAGTCACAGATTGAGTACAAACTTGTTGAATGAAACAATTCAAGCATACATAAATGAGGTTGGTAAATGGAGAGACATTGGATTGCATTTTAATGATTAACATTAAACACTATACCATTTCAATGACATTAGATTCATTTCCAGAGAGCGCTTCGATATCAAATTCTGAAGCGTTGTGCTGCATAATGTAAACAGGGTTAAGAATTGTTAGCATTAGGAAAATCAATATACCTTTGGTTATAAGATTCACATGTTACCTTTGCTTCCTGTTCCAGCCTTTTATTAGCTTCCGACATTACTCCTAAGAAATCTCTCACTTTTCCCAGAACTGCAATGGTACAAGGCCAGTTAATAATGAAGCATCAGAACGAAATAACTATTATACAATGAGACTGGTTCTCAGCTGGCGGTTTGTGCAATAGAGTTAACTACACAGGACGATGATAAATCATATAAAATCCAACACACTTTTGTTTGTATAAAATTATATTCTATCTTAATGCCACCTGCTCGGTGTTTTGTTCCGGTGCCATTATTAAACATGATAGACTTGTGGTTCCAATTCCAAATCCTCATCAGAAAATTCAGAAAAACTATTAACACCTAATTCAATACTATAAAAAGAGATGTGATAACAAGACAATAAAATCATATTGCTTCATCCCAGACCACTAAAACCAAGGAAATTCTCACTCACTCCTATATCGGCATAAAACTATCATATCAATCATCAATGTTTGTACCATAAATGAACAGATCAACCAATATGTGAATACAACGTACAGTAGAAAACCGGAAGGGAATATAGAATCAGTTGCAAATGTGACAATCAAGCACATCAATAGTCTGCATAACTTATAAGAATGTCAGTCCACAAGTGCTCATCTGATTCCTATGGGTCTAGAATCTTAATGAACTGCAGAGAAGATCCCCAATTTGGTCCAATGCTGTACATAACCAACTGAGATTTTGTAACTCAACAGGTCAGGCTAACAAACCGATGCAGAAACCATTTATCCACATTAGAACAAGTCCCAATTAACTCATACAGAATAGATTACACCAGAAATTCCTTACTACCCACACAATCAAATGGAAAATGGAGTACCTTGGCTTTTAGGCATTGGAGACATCATGGGCTTCCCATCAGAATTAGGTTTCTTGGCTTGGTTGAAAAAGAGAAGTGTGGACTCTGGACAAACACATAAAATACATGGAATCAGATGCCGAATTAGCATAAAATTAGAATTATTAGATACATGGTTATGGAACATGAATCCTACCTAATGATGAGGTTGATGAATTCTTGTGCTCCAACTGCAATAGATCTTTGCTAGTATCTTCCATATCTCTCACACACACAAGGGTAAATTTGAACAAGTTCTGAACTGAAAAAAAGGCAAGAGTGAGATCAAAGCTTGTTTAGCATCTTAAAAAAAGAAGCAAAATTTGAACTCAAATGTGCCTAAAACAATTAATTATCTAACTGGGTTTTTTTCAGAACAGAAATTGGAAGTTGTGGAAGTCATAAATAACAAAAATTTCTCCGTATCAGCCCTTCTTCTTCGTTTTCTCGGAAGCCAAACAAACAGAAGGCAATGAGCTGAAAAACTAAACGGAACTGAGAATGGAGTTTTTACCAGTGTGTCACCTCCAAATTCCAATGAGAGAGAGAGTTCACAATCACAACGGCACTAAACCCTTAAACCAATTAACGAAGAGTTGCAAGGGAAATGGGCCGGGTTCGGGTCAGGATGATAAGCCCAAACCCGTTGATAATTTCGTTTCTTCACGAAAAAATTTATATCCAAGTAGTTCCTCTATTATTAAAATTTGATCGATTAAGTCCCTGTCTCCCTGAAATAGATTCATCTAACAAACGGAAATCACATCAATTTTGTTCCATTTAAATATGAATTATACCCGTTCAACCAACTAAAACGAATTTTCATGAGTCACATTAGTATTTATTGACATGTTGTCAGACCATGTCAAATACAGAGTTCATATGGACATATGTTATGTCAATATAAAGTTTCATTATTTCATCATTCACGATCAAAACGATATCGTCTTGGCTATCTTTTATGTGAAAAAAATAAAAAAACACAACATTTTGTATGATGTGATATGTACACATGAACTTTGTATTTGATTTTACATGATGACATACCAATAAATGTTGACGTGACACCAAAAAACCGGTTGAGTTGTTTTAATTAATAAAAATAAAGGTTTACAAGAGGTCAAATAAGACACAACCCTAATTAGAGGTTAAAATTAAAAAAAAATGTATCAATTTGAGAGAGACAAAATCATTTAGCCTTTAAAGATGATTAATTGATTTCACCTCCTCCGCACTGTCACTTTTTTTTTTTAATTCAACCCTTAATTAGGGTTTAGCTTGATTTTACTCCCTTAGACTCAATATTTTTTTTTTTAACTTTAACCCATGTTACAATCGGTATCCACTTATCATGTCAGCATACCACCTCAATTGAGTTAATTAAAATTTCAAAAAATATTGAGTCTAAGGACTAGAATCAAACTAATCCCTAATTAAAGATTGAATCAATACAAAAAATGTCAGATGAGGGAAAAAAACCAATAAATCCTTTAAATAATTATTTGAATCTATTTGAGTACTTTGGTTCGATTTTTATTTTCTAGTCGCATGATTGATTAACTTTGCATGCAAACCCTTTGTTGTATCAAATAAAATATTAATGCACTTGAACAATATTATATGCTATCATTATTGTATTAAAATAGTTGCTCAAATACATTCTTCATGTTGTGGACACTTTATTTGATACATTAACCAAGCAGTGGGAAATAAACAAGTTATCAAACTAAATAAAAGAGGAGAGCTAATTAATGCACTACATATATATTCTTCCCAGTTGCTGAAGTAAAAGAGACAGCACGATGGTAGCTACTGATATCAACCTCACTCCATCAAGCACATTATTTTACGGACGTAACCTATATATATATATGAATCTTTATTGTGATATAGGTCTGCATGCAGATGCAATTTGGTGATGAGAAGCATGCAAATTAGTTAATATATATATATATATATATATATAGAATTAGTAGGGACGCTGGCCAACATAGTTGCCTGGTGGATAGTAGCTGCAAACAACAAAGTACCAGCCATTGGTGCACTGAGCTCTACCGCATCCAATTCCCACCGAGTTTTGCCACACCACCTGTGTGTAGTGTCCGCACACTTTTCCGGTAGCGCAAGTGTTGGTTGCATAGTCATAGTCAGGCTTCTCTGCCACCCACAATTAAGTTCGATGCAGCTGTTCCCGTAAACGTGCCACTCCCTTTCGCAATGTTCTCGCCATAGGGTCCTCCCGAATGCACCAAGTTGCAGTCACTGATTCTTGAATTTGCGTAGTTTTGGGCATAGGTTGCCACTGTGGTGTTCCATACTATGTTGGCAACACCCACCTGTGATCTGGCTGTGTTGTGGACATTTAGGTAGTCTTGTGGGGTGTTTTGGGCATGGGAGGCTTGGGCCATTAATAGTAAGGCCATCGCACAAACTACTACTGAAATTAATAATTGAGACATTTCCATTTCTGTTTTTTTGGGGGGATTCTTGGTAATGATCTGATTATTGATAGATGATGGGTATTTAGGATTAATTGTGAGTATGTAATGATATTTATAGGTGAAAAAATTAAGGAAGAGATTAATTGTTACGTTGGAAGTGATGATCTGAAGTGTTGAAAAGCATCATCTTCTGTAACCATTGCAAGTCAAAGACTACTACTTCCCCTTTGGACATATAAACTTTGCCTCACCTTCACACAAAGTGGTCCATGCATGCAAATTAAATCTCAAAATTAGTAAAACGGTGCATTTATCAAAATAAAGAAGTTGCGTTTAGCTATGGGAGTTAATTAAGGCATGTTATCAAGACCTTTCGGGGGAGGGGAAAGGAAGAAATAAAGAACAGAGGATATATGTCAAATTCTATTGCTAATTGCTGAATGTACGGTGCATGTATGTCCAATATTCATTGTAAACAGAGTCTGAAGTCACTGATTGTCCCTTTTGGATACAGAAAGAAACTTTGCTTTCACCTTCCGCTAATCATAGAAATGATAAAATTAGCAAGTGGTACGTACATTGTTCAACTTGAATTACATTAATATATGTACTTCATTCCTTTTTACCAAAACAAGCAAAAGCCACTAGTTACAATATATTAATCTCCATTCAAGTTCATCAGTTAGTTAATAAACACCTTTGTTTAACTTATCCGAACAGGACAAGAAACAATATACTTAATAATGATATGAAAGTTAATTATATATATGTTCTTGAGTTTGCAGTGTGATTGGCAAGAAGTAATAAATGAAAATTTGTTTGCTCAGGAATTTTGAAAGAAGTCTATTGGTAATAAATTTACTCAAAATTGTGTTTCTCATTCATATATACATAAAAGGGTGTCCTAATATTAACACGAAATCTGAGTATCAACTCATTTAGTAGCCACTAACAAGCATCTGTTGGGCTGTATGACTTTGTAGGAAAGAAGTTCCAGATTGGGAACAACTGCTGCTAATAGTAGCTATGGAGTTAAGCAGAGCTTTCTCAAGATCACTGCCCAAACCTCGTTGAATGAGGGGGTGAACATACTCCAAGAACACTGAATCACATGTCAATGTGATAGGCCCTTCGCTTGATACTCCAAACTCCTCTTCAGACATCCTCAGTAGTTCTTGGAAGATACAGTTGTTCAGATACGCCATTGGCATCACAAAACGCCTCTGGTCAGTGGTGTAGATAACAAAATGGCCTTTCTCAGCCACACTTGTATTTTCTGCATTATTGGTTCTTGGATAAGAGATTCTTCTCCTCCCCAAAGCTGCTATCCTCTGCCACTTCTTTGCCATTTTGATGAGCTTCTTTGCGCTGATCATCTCGTCTTTAATTCTCTGTATCTTTGGAATAGATTTGAAGCAACAAGTTAGAAAGAAATTTTTTGACTCAAGAGAGAAGCCTGAGATGGTTGTTTTTGTGTTGAGTGAAAAGTAATGATCGTTGCTGGTTCCTTATATAATAGTATTGGGCAAGAGTTTAGACACTCCATCTTATCCTGTGTTTGTAATTTTTGATGCGGAACCATGTGACCAGTTGTACAATAATTGATGTTTTGGCAAATGACACATCAAGAAAGGAAGCAAAATGGAGGATAGTTATCTCATACTGATTGTCTGGTGGTACAAGGACACAATAGGTCCTACCATTTATACTAGCTGCTCGTCACTCATTGATATATATCACAATTAGGTACTTTCTCTACTCCTCTCTATAACCACAGAAACAAAGATCAATGACTCATAATTGAGGACAGCTTTGGTTGATGGAGGTATTTGGTCCAGTCTATTCGTGGATTCAAATTCAGAAATTCATTGTACATTGGGGGCCTACTAGCATCTTCACTTGTCTGCAATGCTGCTGAAGAGATTTAAAGAAGGAGTTGTGGATTATTACTAAAAAATGTGAGTACCATCCAAGAAAGACTCGTGAGACAGAACATGCAGTCATCTCACCATATAAGATCAGATTGAAACAAGTTTGGCAAGTTTTCTGGTTCACAGTTCATACAGTTCTTATTGCACCACTTGGCAGAAGAAAACGGGAAAACATAAGCAAACATGACCACTTGCTAAATGATGTTTTGTGCTTCCCATGAATTCTGCTCAAAAGAGAAATACATTTATGGGGTTGTCTCTGGCTTGGCTTAACATCTCTATCTCACTCAAATCAATCCATGTTTGTGTGGCTATGGAGAGTGAGAATCTAGTGATATCCTTGGGTCATGACCAACCATGTCTTTCCACCGCCAGACAAGTATGAGAAAACCATCCACCATTCTGCTTCTTTCCTCAATGTGTCTTACCTAAACATTAATTCTCATAAAACAGATCACATGGCAAGGAAAAATACCTAAACCTAAGATGGAGTAGCTCAAGTCTTTTGAATTATATAAGTAACCAACAATGCTCATTTCTTTCCGCAGCCATCAAAAACAAAACACTATCTCAAGGTTTTCGATCTGAAGCCAAAATCTTTCTTTCTACCTTCTTGCTTCAAACATATTCCTAATTCACTGAGAAAGACAACATGATCAGCACAAAGAAGCTCATCAAAATTACAAGGAAGTGGCGGAAGATAGCTGCGTTGGGTAGGAAAAGAATCACTTTTCCAAGAAGTACCAATGGAGGCACAAGTGGAGACAATACCAGCACAGCATCAGTGGCCGAGAAAGGCCATTTTTTCATCTACACTACTGACCTGAAGCGTTTCGTGATTCCATTAGCACTTCTGAAGAATAGCATCTTCCAAGAACTCTTGAGGATGTCTGAAGAGGAGTTTGGACTGTCAAGTGATGGGCCAATCACACTGCCATGTGATTCAGTGTTGTTGGAGTACCTTCACTCGCTCATCCAACGAGGTTCGGGCAGAGATGTAGAGGAAGCTTTGCTCAAATCTATTGCTACCAGCAGCTGCTCACTGTCTGCTTCTTTCCCACAAAGACATACTACATCTCAACAGTTACTAGTTTGTGGCTACTAAATGATACTCAGTTTTTGTATAGATAGGACTCTTCTTTTTTAGTATAATGAGAATCACAATTTTCAGTAGACCGAGATCATTTACAGTTACTGCTTTTGATACTTTTGAAACTTTCATCAGCCAAGTTTCAATCATTCAACTGTTTGCATGTGTACGTACTTAATTTATGCCGTGCGAATTGTTGAGACTCTAGACTACTTCCAAGTTACAAGGGAACCAAAAATCACTTGAGAGTTGAGACATTCACTTCCATTGAAGAGAGTTTCTCCTCTTGCCAGCGAGGTCTTCTTAGATAGTATGCATCAACAAAAACAATGTTAAGGGAATTCGATTTCCGGCGTCCAACCATTTGCACTAGCTGGTCATCACCCATTCATATATATCACAATTAGGTTGTCTCTCTAGTCCTTTCTGTAACACAGAAACGAAAATTAATGACTTGGAATTGAGGGCAGCAACGTTGGCTTATGGATGTATTTTGTTGGGTCTATTCGTGGTACCCGAATTCAGTAGCTCATTGAACATTTGGTGCCTGCATGCTGCTGAAGAGATATAAAAGCAAACATGGCATTTGGTAGACATAAATGCATTATATTGTTAAGGAGTTGAGGATTATTACTAAAAAATGTGAGTACCACGCAAGAAAGACTTGTGAGACGGAACATGCAGTCATCTCACCAAAACCAACTTGCCAAGTTTTGTGGTTCACAGTTCATACACAGTCCTTGCACCGGCAGAAGAAAATGGGAAAACATAAGAAAACATGACCACTTGCTAAATAAATTTGTGTGCTCACAGAAGAAATACATTTATGGGGTTGTCTCTGGCTTGGCTTGACATCGCTATCTCACTCAAATCAATCTATGTTTAAGTGGCTATGGACAGTCATGAGAACCTAACATGAGTCATGACCTACCATGTCTTTCCACCACCAGACAAGTATGAGAAAACCATCCACCAAAACTTCATTTCTCATAAAACAGATCACATGGCAAGGAAAGCTACCTAAGCCTAAGATGGAGTAGCTCAGGTCTTTTGAATTATATAAGTATCCAACAATGCTCATTTCTTTCCACAGCCAACAAAAACAAAACACTATCGCAAGGTTCTCTGAAGCCAAATTTTTCCTTTGAACCTTCTTGCAATTCAAACATATTCCTAATTCACTGAGAGAGGCAGCATGATCAGCACAAAGAAGCTCATAAAAATTGCGAGGAAGTGGCGGAAGATAGCTGCGTTGGGTAGGAAAAGAATCACTTTTCCAAGAAGTACCAATGGAGGC
>JAYMTK010002566.1:0-13638 GCA_036897405.1 Pelargonium myrrhifolium | reverse complement strand
TATAGAGGGACTTCGTTGGTGATATTTTTGTTGGGGGACTTGGCTGGTCAATTTCTGAAAGTTGGGGGACCTGTAGAGTCTTTTTGCCAAAAAAAATTGACCAAGGGCCAAACACTAAAATAAAAACAAGTTCAAGGAATCTAGAAGCATTTAACCCTCAATCAAAACGTTTGAGTTCTTGCTAGTATATATGTGTCACAAATCGTCTACATATTCTTAAATAGTCCGAAGATTCTTAAAAAAATAGTACGGATATATATTCAACTCTTTTACAAGAATAATAACTCTACAGAGTGAATTAGGCGCAACAAAATGTAAAGTGTGTGAGAGAGAATAAATCAATCTTCGACCTGTGTGGTATTGCAGAGGAATTGTTCATCTCTGATGGTTGAGATGATGCGTCTTCTCAATTGCGATTTGCGGGTACGTATTTAGAGTAATGTGATTAGGAGATCCAAACACGTTAAACCTGATCATACTATAAAAAAATCGGGCTGAATTATCAAATTTTTACCGTCATTTTTAATAAAAAAAATTATATCAATATAAACCATGTAAATATTTATTTTTTTCATGCATATGATGTAAGACTCTTGACACATTTCATGTCTAGACTTACCATCCACATGGTAAAGAAAATAAGGCCAAGCATAACTCAACAACATTATGGTCAAATGTTATCTAGAATCCAAATAAACATCACTCTTTTTTCAAAACTAATTGTAGAATTTGAATCTTTATTAAACAATTTTCTTATACTTGAAGCAATTCAATTTGAATTCTTGTCCAAAAAAAAAAATCAATTTGAGTCAAGCCAAACAAGTACAAGATGCCAAAATATTCCAATCAATAAAATATCGAACATTTGGTCTTTGGATGTTTAATATTTCATCTTGTTTGTATTATGGAATAATTAGAAAATGAGGTTATGTCACCTTACATGCCCAAACATAATTATATTCATCATTAGTCTTTAGATTGTGATCATCAATGAGGTAAGATCATATAAATAATTGTGTATACATATCATGTCATCGTTGTTTTTTTTTTTTTTTTTTTTTTCAGTTTTTTTTCTTCGTTTTTTAAAAATTTTAATTAATGAAATTTTTTTTTAGTTACATACCTATAAATTATGTTGATCCTAAAATTAGAGTGATACAACTTTATTGAAACTAATTGTTGAAAAGTAATTTATGGAAAGAAAAAAAAATCTTAAACATAAAAGTAAACTTCAAAGAAGTTACATATCAATAACTTATAATTTTTTTCGAACTTCATCTCAATAAAATGTAAAATAAAATATTTGAAAAATTCTCAAAATACAAAAATGACTAAAATGTCATTCAAACGACCTTATAATGCAAAACTAAGGTCCGACATAATTCAATTGATATGATTTTCTTGGATCGAAAAACTTTCAATTCAATATGCGAATATCTACGTCTAGATTTTCATGCATCATATTATTTCTCCCCACTCTTATCTTTTATACTATAAAACACCAAAAAAAAAAAAAAAAGACAACCTACCATTCTTTGATTTAATTCTACTTTAATCATTGGTCTTTACATAAACCCATAACACATCTCCATCCAAAAGAAAAGCAAAAAAAATATTAATTGGGTGGGCATGCAAGAAAAGAAAAGAAACTTAAATGTTCCCCTAACAATAGGTAAAGATATGAGCAAAAGAAGAAATTGGAATTAGTGAGAGGTAAGCCATTGAAAGAGACAAAAGAAAATGTCACTTTTAAAAACTAGGATTTATATCATTAAATTATGGTGTTTGAACACTATCTTGTCTGCCATTTGAACCATTCTTCTTCTACTATTGGTTGATTCTTTATATATAAAAAATAGAGTAAAAAGTGTATCAGTTGACGGATATAATTGTGTATCAGTTGCAACTTAATTAAGTTAATGAGGTGATTACACTTCATTAAATTTTATTTATATCCATCCAAGTGAATTTGTGAAAGGAGAGCGACCCGTCCAGATCCATAATTTCAAATGAAGTGTCATCACCTTATTAGTGCGGCTGATATAAAATTACATCAGTCAACTGATGTTCATGTTACTTTAAAAAATATAAATGGAATATAAATTTATTTTTTTAAGAAAATAAAATTATAAGATGGTGGTCAATCATAACTTGTGAAAAAACAAAATGAAAATGATATATTTTCTTTATAGATAGTGGCTTAGAGGCACAAGTAACATAATACACGGAATTGAGATAGTACTTTATAGCACATTTAGACAAATTATACACAAAAAGTTCATTGAAATGATTCAAAACTATATATAATATGATCAAACTTTTTAGGCTTTTTTCTTATTTGTTTACAATTTTTTTTTAATTAGATCGCGCAATGCTTGTTGTATTTGTGTTAGAGAACTCAACATGTTTAATAATGATGTTGACTCTTAAAATCAACATATACTATATGTTTTTTTGGGCCCGTACACTGGCGGTTGGCACCTTTAAAACGTTTTACCACACCTAGACTAATCCCCACTCGCCCCACTGTCAGCGCACTAAGCGGTAGGAGGCTGGCCCATGAGTTTTTTTTTTCATTCACAAGAGCTGGGAGTCGAACTCCCAACTACTTACTTAAGAGACGAAATGATGAACCAATACGCCAACCCACTGGGTTACATAACGATCTGTTAGTCATGTTATAACACACACTTAAATGTATGACTGTAAATTAATCATAAATATGCTCTAAACGTGTTGAGTTGTGTCAAACATGTTGGTTTTATCTTGTTGAGTCGTGTTAGTGTCAATCGTGTCGTGTCAACACAACTCATTTAATTACCGTGTCAAACTTGTTGCATTCGCGTTTAACTATTCAACACGATTGTAGACTGTAGTTAGTAAAATTGATTGCGGGCCCGGATCGGGCCAAAACAGATGCATATTTAGTGGATTAATTTTTTGGGCTTGAGGCCCACTATTATTGGGTTGGGCCACTTCAGGCCCAATTTTTCCATGCACAGTCTTACTAATGGGCTCTACCACTATAAGATATACATAAGTCCATTTGTAATGAAAATGGCATTTATTTAAAGGCCCATTTATTAAGTGGGCTTTGAGCCCTAATTGTGAATCAACTTTCTTTCTTAAAATGTATATTCAATACCAATAGTGGCTAGTTTTTAGTCCAATGCACACAATATTTTCATTGATTTTTTTTTATACAGATAGGTGCTGAAATCATGTCTTGCAACGGCACGGTACCCTTATATTTACAGGGATAGACCGTTGTTCAGGAGTGAGACTTCGTCTCTCTCTAGCCTAGGGCTTTAGGCACCTGACTGCATCAAAAGTGGTATCTTACATCACCACCACAAAAAGTGCGTGCAATTGGTTTCATTTAGAGTTAACAAGTCGACACAACACGAACACAATATGTATTAAATGTGTTTAGTCTCACTAATTTTGCACATGTATCGCGCTCGGTTGAACCTAATACGCCTAATAATCATTTGTGTTTGTGTTGAGTGTAAAAAACAAGCACACATAATTGATTGTTAGTACCCTGACACGACCGATAGCGACATGCACACTTCGAAGATGTTTATAATAAACTAAACCAAAATAAATCCAACAAGATTTGTTGTTTATATGATGTTGTTGCACAATATGCATTAGAAGTGCTCGGAATTTCAGCCATGATTGATTGGTTGAGACTCTCAACCAAGATATCCAAAAAAATAGATTCGGGCGGGCGTTCTGCGCCTACAAATTCATCAGAACATTTACGAGTGTTAATCAGTAACGTGACATTACCTCATTGGTCATTATTTGTTGGTTGAGAATTTTTTTTCGGTCTAAACCATGGGGTTCCAGAGTGACCCCGCACTTTGACGGTTGACACCTTTAAGGTGTTTAACCACAATCAGACTGATCATCATTCGAGATTTGTTTTCAGGTTAAAAATTTCATCTATCCCCACAGGTGTTTTGAGTGAGATTCAAAACCGAAATATTTTCTCATCCACGCAACTTCTGTTAACCAATTGCGCCACTCTCATAACTGTTGAGATTTATTTCCTCTATGTGTTAAATCGTATCGGGCTAAACGTGATGTATCATACTTAAATGAATCGTGTTTGTATTCGTGATAGGCAATATATCACACGTTAAACCTTTAACATGACGTTTTGGGGCAAGAGATTTGACAATAACAGTGATGTCCTTGAAACTTGTGTCAATCTCAGCTTATTTTCCCAAATTGCCTATTTCTCTCTTCTCCAAAGCCTCTTCGGTGACTGTTCTAAGAGTAGTTTCTTCAATGTCTTACGATAAAGAGCTCGCAGCCGCCAAGAAAGCCGCTTCACTCGCTGCTACTCTCTGCCAGGTATTGCTCTTTCACTCTCATTTCTCGTTTTTACTCTTTAAATGACCCTAATTTTTGTGAAATTTCGTTGTTTGAGCTTTGCCCAGTTGTTGAATTTGCTGCCTGATCTGAACCCATGTTTTGTTTTTGCTCCGTTTGCTTAGTTGAATGTGGTGGGGAGTGTAATTTAAGCTCAACCCAGAACCTAGAAATGTGATTTTGTGCTAGTTTATGTTGTGAATTGATTGAAAGTTGGGAACTTTTTGTATTTCTTGTTTGGTGGTACTGTGGTAGTGTGCTGATTGGATTATGATTATTGTTGTTGGAGCATTATTTGATGAATTTAACTGTTATTTGAGCATTACTCAGTTGTTGAATCTGAACCCTTGTTTTGTTTTGCCTCCATTTGCTCAGTTGTTTGTGGATGTGGTGGGAAGTGTAATTTAAGCACAACCCAGAACCTAGAAATGTGATTTTGTGCTAGTTTAGGTTGCGAATTGATCAAAAGTTAGGGGCTTTTGTCTTTCTTGTTTGGTGGCAGTGTGTTGATTGGATTTAGTGATTTATGTGCCAGTTCAATTATTGTTATTTGAGCATTACCCAGTTATTAAATTTGAATGCATGTTCTGTTTTGCCTCCATTTGCTTAGTTTCTTTGTGAGTGTGTTGGAAGTGTAATTTTAGCACAATCCAGAACCTAGAAATGTGATTTTTGTTCTTACCCGTGTTGTGAACTGGTCAAATTTTGGGACTTTTTTGCTAGCTTGATTGGTGGTAGTGTGATGATTACGTTGTGCTGATTGGATTCAGGGACTCATGTGCCTGATTGATTATTGTTATATGAGCATTATTTGATGACTTTTATTGTTATTTGAGCATTACCCTGTTGTTGAGTCTGATCCCGTGTTTTGTTTTGCCTCCATTTGCTTAGTTTCGATAAGAATGTAGTGGAAACTGTAATTTAAGCACAACCCAGAACCTAAAAACGTGATTTTGTATTAGTATATCTCGTGAATTTATCAAAAGTTAGGGACTTCAGTGTGCTAAATGGATTCAGGGATATATGTGCCTGGTTGATTATTGTTATTTCATATTTGAGCTTTATATGATGAATAATCGTTATTTGAGCACTGCCCAGTTGTTGAATTAGCTGTTTGATCTTAACCCATGTTTTGTTTTGCTTAGTTTCTTTGTGAATTTAGTTGAAACTGTAATTTAAGCTCAACTCAGAACCTAGAAACGTGATTTTGTGCTATCCCGTGTTGTTACTTGGTTAACCTTTGGGAGCTTTTTTGTTACCTTGTTTGGCGGTAGTGTGATGATTTTGTGGAGGGGATTGAATTCCGGGATTTATCTGACTGTTTGATTATTGATTGCGGGAACCAATTTACAATCTGTACGTAGAGTAGTATGATTTAACCGAATTGTCAATACTTTATCTGCAGACAATTTAATTTAACTAACCAGGAAAAATGGTTGACTCCTGTAAATGTAATTATGCAAAATGAGTAAAAACAATGCACATAAGTCTTGCTTGAGTCTAATGACATCGTTATCAATTTTAATACCGGAAGTTCAACGGCTTATTGTATTAAATTTATAGTCAACCTAACAATTTGGCTGAAGAAGTAAAGTGGGGGAGTGGGTTTGATCAAATCTCACTAAATAAAAAAAAATGAATATTTAATTTGTAGTAAGTAACCTACCACTCTAGATGAAGCGGTAAAGTGGTGGAGCGGGTTACACTTTTGATAATATCTTACCAAACCCCAAAAAAAGAAAGAAAAATGAGGGCGGCCCAGTGCATAAGTCTCTCACCAATCTCACCGTTCTGGGGTCCATGGAGGGTCATTTATGTATATGCAACCTTATCTTTACTTTTGTAGAGAGTTCTTTTTTTTTTCTCCTGACTCAAACTCGTGTCCTTAAGGTCACAAGGCAACAAGATCTTGCTTTGTAGTCTCAGTTTGCTCTTCAAATCAGTCTTGGCCAAAAACGAAAAATTAAACAAAGAAGCACATAATTTGACATTGACAACCTAAATGCATGATGAACTTGTTAAGCACACTTGTCCCTCTTAGCTGTTATAATATGCTCTATCGAGTAGTTGAACGCAACAAGAAAATGTATTTTCGTTTGTTTTTCTGTCTTGTCGGTTATTAAACTCAGAGCACCACGAGCAACACGCTTTCCAATATAATATCCTTTTTATGATTTCTGTGTCAGTGATTACTCTCGTTTTTTAGTATTTAGATTGGTTAAATAATGCAAGTGGCAAACTTCTTATTATCTTATATATTCTTTAGTTCAAAAGTTATATTTTGATCCCGTAAGCTGATTATATGTATCATTGTCTTCTTTCTCCAGAAAGTGCAGAAGGCATTGGTTCAGTCTGATGTCCAATCAAAATCAGATAAAAGTCCAGTCACCGTGGCTGATTATGGTTTGAATCATCAAACTCTTCTATGCTTGCATTTCGATTATGTACAACATCTCATGTTTTTTTCCTTTTGCATTGACTTACATTTTTATAGCTGAAACGATCCTGTTTAGTTATGTTCTAATGGCTCCATCGTATTTTATTTCCTAGTTGTACTATGTGAAATGTATTGTGTCGTAGGTTTTTTTTATAATGGCTAATTGCATGACCATACCGCGCTGTGAATCATGTTGTGTGTCAGTATTGGTGCAATATAGGGTGCACCTTTCGTGCGGGAATTTGCAACTCTCTGTACAGATAGATATAAGATATTCAATTTCAGTTTTGTTTCACATTTACAGTTTTACACGTCAAATAGATGCCATTATACATATATTCACGTTGTGCACATACTCAGTACATTGTCACACATTGTCCATTTATATGAACCGATACAAAAAGAAATACAATTAGCAATATTCTGATAGGTTTGCTGGTTTGTGATTTCAAGGCTCGCAGGCTCTGGTTAGTTTCGTTCTGGAGAGAGAGCTTACTTCTGAACCATTCTCGTTAGTGGCCGAGGAGGTTAGTTCATAAGCTGTTGTAGCTCTCACATGAGACATTTGAATCCAAACATTTGATTTTATGATTTTTCGATATCTGTAGGATTCTGGGGACCTTCGCAAGGACAGTGCCCAGGAAACACTACAACGCATAACAAAACTCGTGAATGACACAATTGTGAGTGATGGATCGTATAATGTTTCTTCTTTATCGACAGAAGAAGTTGTTCTGGCCATTGACAGTGGAAAATCTGAAGGCGGTCCTCATGGCCGGCATTGGGTTTTGGATCCTATAGATGGCACTAAAGGGTAAGCCTAAAAATTCATATCATATGACGTATATACATTTTTCTTTATCACTCGTCTTCTTGTTACTGTGTATGAATTAGGAAGTGGGTCATATGAGAATTACTCTTAACATGAGAAGTGAGAACAATTCTGGTCTGTTGAAAAAGAGATTTCAATGTCCCGAGTTGACAATTCATGAGCACGTGCACATTTAATAATCGCGTTCTAATATTAAACACGAGCACAACATGTTTATGAACATGAACACGGGACATTTAACTCAATGAACGTTTGACACGACATGATTAGCACGACATAGCCCAACACGTTTTGCACAAGAAGACCAACAACACATTTGTCACGATAATTTACAATTATAACCCCTAAGTTTGTGTGTGTCACAATATGATTAACTAATTGTTTGCATGTTTTTGGGTTCAACACGAACACGACACAATAAAAAAATACTAGCAATCCCTAACATGCTTATTTCTCGTGTCATGTCACGTGTTGAGACACAAATTGCCAACTCTATCAATGGACACAAAACATATCAAAGAAACAATGACATTTTTGTAATTGATAAGAACTTCAACATGTGGTGGCATACTTGTAAATACTCACAGGCTATTTTAGTCTTTTTGTTGGTTTAAAGTTTCTTTTCTCTTCTCCACATTGTTTGGTATGTATAGATGTGTTAATGTATCTCACATCAAAAGAATGTGAAGTCCGTTGCCACTTGACATTCAAGTTGGCCCCTCCACCTATCAGCTTAAGCTTTTGGGTTGAAGTCTAGTTTAACATGGTATAGACCTGGTTTGGTTCGGGCCCTAGTAACCCTACTTTGTTGACGTCCTTTTACATAAAAAGCTGAATGGCCTTCCCGGTCAAGATCATCGTCAAACAATAGCTAATTTTTTGGTTTTACCTGCTTACGATGAACTCACTGTGATTCATTAGCTGAAGATTCCGAGTTTGTTCCACAGGTTTCTGAGGGGAGACCAGTATGCTATTGCGCTTGCTTTGCTCGATGAAGGGAAAGTGGTATTGGGTGTCCTAGCTTGCCCGAATCTTCCTCTAGCATCAATTAGCAACAAGAATGAGCAAAGCTCGAACAATGAAATTGGTTGTCTTTTCTTTGCCAAACTTGGTGAAGGAACTTTCATGCAGCCTCTGAATGGTTCTTCTTCACCTGTCAAGGTTTGCGCATATATTCAGACTTTCACAGATTTGTATAAAAACACGTATTTGACATGTATTTAGCAATTTCCAGGTACATGTCAGTGCTGTTGAAAATCCCGAAGAGGCGTCGTTCTTCGAATCATTTGAAGCGGCACACACATCGCGTGACTTGTCTAGCACTATAGCAAAAGTACGACAATTTTGCTTACTATAATATGATTTTATGTGTTGTTGTTTCTTGAATGTGTCGACTAAAATGCTAAATTTTCGGAACAGAAACTTGGTGTCAAAGCGCCACCAGTTAGGATCGATAGTCAGGCGAAGTATGGGGCTCTCTCCAAAGGCGATGGAGCTATATACCTTCGCTTTCCTCATAAAGGATACCGTGAGAAAATATGGGATCACGCTGCCGGGTGCATTGTGGTGACCGGTAAGGCAATCTCGTCTATCTATCATTTTTTTTTCTTGCTGAACACGAGAATTTGCAATATATGGCAATTCATGTTCGCATTCACGTCGTGTTGAAAGTGTAGCGTTCTCTCAAATCGGACAATCCTAACACAATGCAATTATTAAACTAGTTGAATTACACAGCACAAACTCATCAGATTTATGAGCGGGTTTACATGACTTGTCAAGCTCAACCTGTTAAAATATTGGGTTAAAAATGACCCGATATGGTTAAATTAGTGGGTTCTGATTGACTCATCTTTGACCTGTTTAATATATATGGGTCATTTTCTCCCGATAATACGATTAAAATAATTGCAATTTCATTCTTAATTTAGTTGGAGGGTCAAGCAATTTTGATATGAACATGGAACGATTAACTAAACGGGTTGGATTAGTAGACACTCGACACAAACACGATTAAGCTAAACCAAAACCTGCTTAAGTTTGTGTTGTGCTTGTCTCGAATCACGGGTCATGAACCAAATTGCCAACCTTGGTCATTAGTGCATTTGTAGAGAATCACAAGATCACGATACAACAACGCTATTGTTGTGTCAGAACTCACCCTCTAACGTAGGACTATTGTCCCAAGTGAATCAACTCTTAGAAAACAAGATTGCACATTCATATTTTTCACTTCTCGTTGTGACATCTCGGTTTGTTGTGTTAACTTGCGCAGAAGCGGGAGGCGTGGCATCAGATGCTGCGGGGAACCCTTTGGATTTCTCGAAAGGAAAACATCTCGATCTTGATACAGGTATTATTGTTACTAATCAGAAGTTAATGCCTTTACTCTTGAAAGCCGTTAGAGAATCCCTCGATGAGCAAGCTTCGTCTTTATGATTCTTCTTGGATGATTAGTGTCGAATTATCAAATAAATGTTCTTTCACAGAAACCCGAACTATGACTTGAACTTTTGTATTTGGATTCTTGTCAAATCTGTTCCGTTGTCATTTCTAAATGCAAGAATATCCTCGAAGAATTTTAGGTAACAACCGAGTATGGACACGTGAAATGACATTTTTGCCCTTCATGTCACGTGAATTTTAGGTATATTTGTGTTAATTTCAAGAAACTTTTAGAGAGAACAACCTCTCTGCAATCGCGAGAGTATCTTGTACTTTTTTCAGTAATTTATACGAACATATTCAACCTAATTTGAACATATTTCATCAAGATCATCATCCAATAACAAGAACATTTCATCCAAACACGAGAGATCGCTTCCACTATCATCGTCATCATCCTCGTTGCAGAAGCTTAGTTGAAAATCGCCTTTCGTTTCATAAACTCGACATAGAACCCATTTAGTGTAGTCCTATAAACATACAACAAAACAAACAAACAAGTGAAAAAACCTAACAAAGCAATGAAAACTAGAACAATTACTATGTTGCGAGTCACTTACAAAAATTTTGTTCCTTCTTATACTGCAAAGGCTATACTCTATCATGACCCAATTGGTTTTTGCAGCAACCAGTGGTTCACTGATATAGAACACAAAATACTTCTTGATTCCCAGTTCTTTCCCGGAGATCGCGAAGACGGGTTCTTCAACGTCTAGTTGCTTCCAGAACCCGCTCTTCGTGACTTTGTTTTCTGTCGTCCTGCTAAAGAAGTACCATTGGTTTCCACTCGACAGTGCCTTACCTGTAAACAACCCAACCCAACGCTATGCTCAGCTTTCAGCACGACACGTTAACACAAATTGTCAAATCTAAAATATATGCATGTTCGAGAGGAAAAGAAGATGAAATGAAGCTAAGAGTGTCGGGGCACGATTCACAATGAGTACTAATCAAAACAAGAACATATCAAACACGAGGTATTACGCCTTCAGACTCACGAACAATGCAGTCAATGATTCGTGAAGGCTAGAGCTGGCAATCAGGACTTGAACCCGACTAGAACTCCAATTTGCCAACTCTAGTCAAGGCAAAACAATCTACACGGGGCATAATGCCCTCAGACTCTCACGAACGATGCAATCAATGATTTGTCAAGGCTAGAGCTAGCAATTAGGACTTGAACCCGACCTGAACCCCAATTTGCCAGCTCTAGTCAAGCCAACTCATCAGACTTCACATACTCAAAACGAACATAGAAACTAGAGTGAGAGATCGCATACCGTTGAGCTCCCAAGGATTATGCACATGGAAATCAAGATCGGGAATGATGTCGGGATAGCACGAAGAACTCGACATCTTGTGATGAAGGAAGTGAAGCACGAGCTCTTCGTCGGTTGGCCGGAATTGGAACCCTGGAGGGAGAGTGAAGTTTTCTTCTCCCATCTCTCTAGAAAAGACTATTGGTGCTATGGAAATAAAGGTTATAGTGTAGGACTATGCATATTGACTCTCTCTCACACATATATAGAAGCATATTGAATTTTAGTTGATGAGTCTAAGGAAGCTATTTTCATGACTTGTACATGTGACCTTGAGATCTAAAGACAACAGTTTTATCAACTAAAAGTACACGGCAGATAAATACATAATATTTACGTCCAATTCCATGATATATGATACAACTTTGAAAATAGACAGTTCAATACAGGACTCCTAACGTCGTAACGTTGGAAAAAGTTAGTATTATACACAGTTTTCTCGTACATTGTTTCTTTATCTTGAACTGTGATCTTGAAGTCAGAAAGACAATACCTCGAGATCTAAAGACAACAATTCTATCAACTAAGAGTACACGGCAGATAAATACATAGTATTTACATCCAACTCCATGATATATGATACGTAATCTGAAAACAGACAATCCAATGCAGGACTCCTAACATCGTAACGTTGGAGAAAGTTAGTATTATACACAGTCTTTCGATTTTCTCGTATATTGTTTCTTTATCTTGAATTGTGATCTTGAAGTCAGAAAGACAACAACATTACATGTAGATGCAAAATCGATACGTAAAGAAACTAAAACCAATAAAAAGTGGTAAACTATTCAATAATGTGACCTATGACTGAAACATGACCCACTAAGCTTGATTATACGGCTCTAAAAGGTGGGATCAAGCATCATTATCACAACCTTAAATGCAATAGTGTCTCTATCCCCAAGTTTGTTCTTCAATCACTAGTTTCTTGTCATCATCAAGTACTATAACTCCACACAATATGTATATATATGCTTGTCTTGTCCTTATCATTTTGTATACCAACCAAAGAGAAAGAAACAAAGTTACCCAATCAACACTTTCCCACCACTACATCACCAAACATCTTTATCACAATTAAGATCGACAATTTGGACTCGAACTTATAGACACTTAAAATATAACCCATAATTTTTGTGCAAGTTCGGGTTGCATCAAGTCGGGTTTGTCTTTATGGGATTGCAGATTAGTCGAACATATCCACACATCTTCTATGCAAAACCCATAATCTAAAAAACCTCGCAAACCAAGTCAGTTCAGATAATTTCACCCCAAACTCAAAACCCATAACTAAAAAACCTCATAGACAAAGTCAGTTCAGATATTTTCACCCCAAACTCAAAAAACTGACAGGAAACTCAAAACCCATAATCTAAAAAAACCTCACAGACCAAGTTAGTTCAGATTTTTTCAGGACAGGAAACTCAAATTGTGTACTCTTCTTAAGAGCAATAATAATATACTAGAGGAATGATTCTTCCAAGTCGAATGGGATGTCGAACCGGTCAAACCGAGCTGGCAATCAGGTTTTGGGTCGAAGCAACCTAACCCGACCCGCAAGAGGTGCATGTAATGCGGGTTGTGGATTTCAAGTAGTGGGTTTGTGGGTCTATTTTATGCGACCCAAACCCACAGGAATGTGGGTCGAAATATGTCTGCAGATTCAAGTCCAAATTTTCAGCTCTGGTCAAACATATTCAACTCTTAGTGAGTTGGGCTACTCGAGAACTGAACCAATTCACCGACTGAGTCTCAATCGAACAGGTCGATTCGGTTTTTAAATAATGTGGGAGGAACTGTAATATTCCACAAAGTCAGTTCAGATCTTTTTACCCCTAACTCAAAGAACTGACATGAAACTCAAATTGTGTACTCTGCTTAAAAGCAATAATAATATGCTAGAGGAATGATTCTTTCAAGTCGAATGGGAGGTCAAAATGGTCAAACTCGAGTTGACAATCAGGTTTTGGGTTGAAGCAACCTAACCCGAACCGCAAGAGGTGCAGGTAAATGCGGGTTGTGGATTTCAAGCCATGGGTTTGTGGGTTTATTTTATGCGACCCAAACCCACATAAATGTGGGTGCTTGCGAATTCGGGTCCAAATTACCAGCTCTTGGTCAAACATATCTAACTCTCAGTGAGTTGGGTTACTCAAGAACCGGATCAATTCACCGACTGAGTCTCAATCAAACAGGCCGATTCGGTTTTTAAATAACGTGGG
>JAYMTK010002565.1:0-13640 GCA_036897405.1 Pelargonium myrrhifolium | reverse complement strand
ACCAACTTTAACATATATACATATAGATTTACTTAATTAATAATTTAACTGGTAATACAACATTTGGAGTTTGACATACCAAATGCTTACCCTATTATCACATAATGAATTTATTAGAGTAAACAGAAAATGTCTTGAAAGCACAAAACAAGTTTAGACATTAAATTGAAATCAAAGGCCAAGAGAGTAAGGGAAGCCTGTAGAGCCCAACCAGTTACCCCCACCAATAAAGCTCCCTGGAGTAAAAGTCTGGGCCACAGCTGCACTGGTAATCACCCTATACCCGGCCCACGTGACCCGCTTCGACGTATCAGCACCCGGACCCGTATTCTGATACTCCCCATAATAAAGCGTGGACAGGGCAAACGTCCCCGCCCATGGGTACCACCCGGCCGGCTGTATGACGTTACTAATTGAACTCTGCATCACCACTGTCCTCGAGTACATCTTCCACGGCCTCCCGAGGTACGTCTCCACGCTTCCCTTCGCGCCCAGGAGGTCCGAGGTGGCCCCGATCCGGCATTTCTGGATCACAATGCCCGTGTTCTGGTTCGGGTCATCCCGACCCTGGGCGGTTAGCATGTTGCGTTGCCCAGGGTTGGGGAGACGGGCGTGGATGTCGCAGTCCTGAAAAACGACTGCGGCGTTTCCAAAGATGAAGTCAACGGTGCCAGAAATGAAGCAATTGATGTAGAACTGGCGAAGAGAGTGGACGTAGAGGGTGTCTTGGTATGCTATCATGTCGCATTTGTAGAATGCGGATAGGTCCGACCCGACCCGGAGAGCCACGGCCTGGTGCTTCGATGGACCCGCGGTGTTTTGGAAGGTCAAGTCCCTGGCCAAGAACCCGTCCCCAACTACAGCTGCAAGCGCAACGGTTCATTCGTTAGATGTGGACTCACACTTGTCATTAACAAACGGTCCAAGTATAAATTATGAAGACTCCTGATAAGAAACATTCTATTCAATTTTTCTAATTCTAGTATCTTTATAAGAATTTGAAAGAAATTAGTTGGAGAGAAATAAGCATATCCTAGCTATATCCAAAACACATCAAATCAAACGAAGACACAAAGGACCCATTGCATTTATCAATTGCTTTTACTACGTTGGGTCGCTCTGTGGTCATCCGGCAGCTGGCACTCATGCCATGCAAAGATTAAACATATTGGATCTTTATGAGATATTCCCCCACAACATTCAAGTTCAACCAACTCTTGCTAGTAGTTGTAAATTTCTCAGGTTAATTAAAAGAAAATGTTAATTATAATCAAGTCTTAAATAAAGACATGCATTAAGTACGTTGATTCTTGTTTCACTACCTAGGGTACTAAAATCCCTTGAATTTTTGTTTTCATTTCCCTATTTTGTGAAACTATTACCTGTAGAAAAAGGTCAAGTATACAAAGATATAGTGCCCGTGGAAATGTGGTAAACATTACATACTATGTGCAAGTATATATACATATATCTTAAACCAATAATGACCATATTATCAATAACTTTTTAGCATAAATGTGAAGTAGTGTCCATTGTGCATTAATTTATAGCAAATTCAGTATTATGCACCAAAGTCATCAATAGATTTGATTTTTCTTTTCTCCTATTTTCTTCAACCCTTCCCCTATATAATGGACGAGGCTCTTAATTAATAAGTTAAATTTCGGCTGGATAATATTACAATGCGTGTGTAGATAGTAGGTAATAATCTAATATATAGTGTATGTTAATATACAGTTAATTTTTGAAAAGATACAAGTTAATCGGTTTGAATACACATACATTGCTGAAAAAATGTCTTGATGTAAAATTTCCTTATAAAAATTTGATAAATGACTTAATATAGTTCATGAACTTTTGTGTTTGGACTTAATTTAATTCTTGAGTTTAAACACAAAAATTCAAGAAATCTTATACCCATTAACTTCAGTCACCATTGTATTAAGTACAAACCCTAATAGACAAAGAAAACCATTACTCCGTACTTGCGAGCTAACACAACTATTTATAGTGTGTAATTGACTTAAAATGCTCAATAAATGCTACCGATATTAGTTCTAAAATTAGTACTAGCTAGCATAAATATTAGCGAGCTTACCAACTGTTGCAGAGTTGAAGGTAGTGCTGCCGTCGACCACATTTCTACTACCGGTAATAATGGTGGTGGTTCTCCCATCTCCGATGAACATCAAATTGATCTTCTTCTTTGGTACCTCCACGTTCTCTCTATAAACTCCCGCCTTAATCTTTATCACATACCTCCTACTACTTCCCTCCGGAGCCGCCGCCACCGCAGCCGCCACCGTCTTAAAATTCCCACTCCCGTCCGCAGCCACCGTCACATCCGGTGTCACCGCCGTTGCCTGAAGCAGCCTCCGGTCTCCCGCCGACAGCCACTTCGGCCACTTAGTATCGTCTTCTTCTTCCAATGTAGTTCTCTGGATCATCCCCAGCCTGGCCATGTCGGTGTCGGTTAGGTTCTTGATCATGGCGAGGACGTTGCTGCACATGTGGAACACGTGCTCCTGCCCAGCCAGGAGCGCCTCGCGGACCTTCTTGTCGGCGCGGTCGTGCGAGAAGCCGTCGATGCAGGTGTCCTGGTTGGTCATGGCGGCGCTGAGGAGCGTCTTGAGGTCGTCGGCGTGCTCCGAAATGGACTTGTCGAAGCTCGAGTACTCCTCGAGGTCGTCGGCGCTCTTGTGGAGCTCGTCGAGGGTGTCGTCGATCATCTCGAGGCAGTCGTGGAGGGCGGCCTTCTCGCGGACGGTGAGGACTTTGCTCCGGGCGGCGATGAGCTTCTCAATGGTGAAGTAGTTGTGCTCCACGGCGGTTATGGTGATGTTGAGGGAGAGCTCGATGACGTCTTTGGGGGTTTTGACCTTGGAGGCCAAGTCCGGGACGGAGGAGACGGCGGAGACGCAGAGGTCGGGGTAGAGTGTGTTGCTGCATGAGGAGGTGATGAGGACATGGTGAGGTGGCGAGGAGTTGGTGGTGGTGTCGGCGGGGAGACCCACGACCAATAGGGCTATAGATAAGAATAGGACTAAAGGTGAGTAATGTGACATGTTTGGTTTGGAAAGAACTGAATTTGAAATAATTGGGTGAGAGTGGAAGAGGAGAGTTATAACGAGCCTTTGTTGGTTTTTGTTAGATGTAAAAACGGCTGATGACATGGGGATTCTTTTGATGATGTCACTGGTTGTGAATAGACCATAGTGTCATACCTCATCCCACTAGCTAGTTCTACTAGAGAAAGGGAAAGTGTAGTTGCATAAAATAAGTACTATGTTTGGTAACACTAGTCAAAATTTAGTTTAAGATATATGATCGGTAATAAAAGTGAAGAGAAGTGTTTTTGTGTTGAAAATATATAGTATATTGTTGATTTCTCTTCTTTGAATCAATAAATTTGGACACACTAGAATATGTTGTCATATTTTTTTATTTATTAACATATGTTGTTGTGTTTTATCCATATATTATGGTGATTGTCTTAAAAGTGTTCTAACTCTAGAATTTGGGATGCAGCTGCAAGATTGGGCCTTCGGGGACGAAATTCGAGGTTTGGATCCTTATTTCTGAATTTATGGAGTTCGCGCAATGGTAGCACGTTGTTAGGTGAAGACTTTAATGTGTAACTGAAAAATCGCATCGAACGTGAAATTAAGAATCTTAACTAAATGAATGCAAATCAAATCTCGCCAAGGAGGACTATAAAAAGCGTTTTTAGAGAGAGAGAGTCTCTTATGTAAGTTGTGAGGTCTCATTTCATCTTTCCAAGAAAGTGATAGTTATACTTACAACCATTCATGTCACGTGTTATCGTGTGGTTGATTATTGGTGACATGGATCCTGCTTCGAGTGTTGGAGTTCTAGCCTTCTGAGCGAACCAAATAATATTCAGTGCTCTAGTATGCCCATAAAGTGTTATAGGAAAGAGGGGAGACCCTAAAAGCCTATATGGTTTGGACAGCGTCTTAGTGTTTATACAAAGCAAGACATCACGGTGGTATCCCAGTGAGACGATGAGATTTGGTGTGACCTGATGAGGCGGGGAGTCTTTAAAGTAACTTGGAAAGGCGGGTACGACAATGGAGGCCTCTTGTGTAGACTAAGTTTTAAAGTTGTCCTTGGAAGCTTGGGAACTCCTAGGGAGTTAAGTGTTGAAAAGATAGGAGAAGCTTTCCTTAAGGTGACTATTTACGTAGGAGAAGCGAATAGCTCTCCTTAAGGAGACCATTTACGAAAGAGAGACGATGAGATCTAAACAAAGGAGGGGAGAGGATTTCTTTTTGGTATCTTGAGTCATCGTGAGATCTTAGTTCATATGTATGGCAGGCGCTCGGGTAGATGGCACGATAGATGACCAACGTGTGAAGAATGCACGTGCCCGATTTCTTTCTAAGTAAGATGTTGCTGGAGCAAGCTTCGTAATAGTGGGAACGAGCTATTTTTGGGTCATGGTGCTCATTTTAGAAGTTGAGTGTGATTCTTCGTGATCGGGCTCTTTGGAGTTGGGATCTCCGGAGCCGAATTTTCCTTGTGATATTTTCTTAATCAATCCTTTTAGGGTTGAGTTATCGGAAGTCGTTATCATTGGAGTTGATCTATTTGAAGTCTAGTTCTTTAGAGTTGCGTTCTCTACTGTTAAGCTATTTGGAGTCAAGATTTCTGGAGGTGGGTTCTCTGTGAAGAATTTCGTTGTTCATCAAATCATTGCTTTCATTACAAGGCATCGTATAAGGGCGCGACGTCGTTCCATACACAAGATTCCTCGGGGGCTCCTTGTAGGTTCATTCTCTTTGCAAAGTTGTAAAATTGGAGACCATTGATGCGACGATTGGCCGAGAATGATGTTCACAAGAGCTTCTTAGATTCTTAACTTTTAGGGAGCTTCTTAGAGTCTTGACTCCAACTTTGATGTTGTGACAAAAGGGTTTCATCGACACAGAAATACTCATGTACAAAGCGGGAGATATTTTTGGAGTCTTCATGTTTGTGGGAGCTTCTTAGGACTTTGCATTTGTGATAGCTAGGGCCGCGACAATGAATCGAGCACGAGCGTCTTGGGGAATTACTTGGTGTAGGTTTGAAGATCTTTTCTAGCAACTAACACTCCCGGGGACTTCGTCAGACTCAATAATCAGTAGAGAAAGAAAGATAATTCCTAAATCAACAACAATCCAATTTTATATATTAAATCGTAGTTTGTTGTTCACAATCGACATATGGAGAAATTAGTTCATAATCAAATCTACATACATTATCAATAAAATGAGATATAAACACAAAATACAAGAGTTTGATAGAAGAAATAACAAATGATGATGAATCTAAGTGTTGATGATGAATCATTACTTCCACAATGGATTATCCACTTGTTTATTTAGTTCTCTATCTGTTCATGTTGTAGGCATATGTTGAATGTTATTAGATTTGAGTCACTTGATTTGACTCAAGTATAACATGTCAAATAAAATATTGGTTCTCAAACACATTGTTATTTATTTTTTAAAATTAAAAATTAATTTTATTTAAATAATGAAACATTACTTTTTAATAGGGTTTCCAATCTGACTATAGGCGGTGGCTAAAAAAGAGGCTGCAACAGGTGGTCTCAGCCACAGATCTGATCAAGGCAGTCTGTATTGTAGACAAAAGAAGGGCAGAGTTCTAGCAGCACTGGTGACGACGTCTTTGGTAATCTTAGGGTTGGGCATGCTCCGTTGGAAGAGGAGGAGAAAGGTAGAATGGAGGCGATTCAAAAAATGGATTAGAGGCGGAATGGGTTTACCTGGACGAGTAGCAGTCCGATCCGTGGTTGGGCATAGGGGTGGCAGCCTATGGCCAGCATGTCAGCGGGTTAAACTAGTAACTCGTGTACTGTGGGATGGGATCGGCGGTGGAGGTCTTGGAAATTGGGTAATTATACTTTTGTTTAGTTTGTTTGGGAGAAGTTTGAGGTGTTTTTACTGCATTTGTGTTTTTGTTCGGGTGTGTAAGTATGTTTTTCAAATATGTCACTTTTTTGTGATGCGCCATAAGAAGTCTAACGTGAACCTAATTCATGGTTTATGTTACATTAAACCCTATGGTTATTTTTCAGCGTTTCAATGGTTTAAGAATTTGAATTTTTCATATCCCTATAAACTTGTGGTCTCTGTAGCTCACCTCTTTTTTTAGGCGCTATCCATTATACGAGTTTGGAAACTAGGGTGGGTGGGGTGACTAGTTTAGGCCGTTGCAAGATAAGATTTCGGCACATTTATGTATAAAAAAAAAATCGATCATTACCAAGACACATAATATGGCTTAATAAAGAATAAAGTGGGACATAAGACTTGGTCATTTTAGTTTTACTTGTATTGTTGACTCAAAATAAGTGCCTTGTTTCCTTTGAATGAAGTTAGTTATGAATAAATTATCAATAATATTTGTGTAATAAGTTAGTTAAATAGATTATGTTTATTATTATACATGTTGACGAATATAGTGTTTTAAGTTATTTGGATTCCTGTTTTTTTGGACCTCTCTTCCTAGGGTTTCTCTGCCGCTGCTTCTCTTATGGCGGCGCCGCCGCCTGCCCCGCTTGACGGGACAACCTTTCCCCCTTGCCGTGTAGCGCTGCCAAACCTCCATCGGCGGCAACTACGTCTATTTCCTTTGATGCTGTTACGAAGAAACCGTCCCCAGATCTTAAATTGAAGGACGTTCAGATCACTTCCAGGCTGAGCACGACGATTGCAGACGGCTTCCCTACGTTTCAGTTCACCACTCAAGAGGTGGCGTCGGCGGAAAATCTCCTTCAATAGTCGTTGATAACTAAATTCTCACAAACTCGTCCTTCGGTTAATGCGATTCAAAACCACATAATGTCATCATGAGGATTAGATAATCCTCCAGTTGTTGGCCTTATCGATCCGCGACATGTATTAATTTGTTTGTTATCTGAGAAGGACTTCATCAATGCATGGACGAGAGAGAGTCGTGTTGTTGAGAATAGTTTGTTCAGGCTTTTCAAATGTACGCCTGAGTTCTCTACGAAAATTGAGTCGACAAGGGTAGCGGTATGGTTACGTTTGTCGGGTCTGCCCTTCCAATATTTTGCCAATTCTATGCTTCACGCAATTGTATCCCCTCTGGGTCGATTTCTACATACTGATGAGTGAACTGCAGTTTTGTCTCACCCCATGTATGCTCGGGTATATGTTGATATGGACTTATCCAAACCAATGCCATCTAAAATTTGGATATCGGTTGGTACCGATAAATCAAAGGGTTTTTGGCAAAGGATTGTGAAGGACAACGACTATCTTATTGTGAATTCTGTAAGCTACATGGTCACAACAAGGATGTGTGCCGTAAATGTAATAAGAAAAATGGTGCGGATAAGGCTACACCCCCGGCTTCGGCCAATGCGGAGAAACAAGGTCCTTTCGGTGTCAGCCGACACTTCGCAACTTCCGGCAACTGAGGTTACACCACCAGGAACCATTTTTGAGATCCATGAGCAACGAATTGAAATTATTACCAATGAACAGCCAGTTGAAACTGTTAACAATGTCCCCATGCAGTTACCACCTTCGGGGTACTATTCAGCAAGATGTAATTACACCCCCATTAGTGTCAGAGGTTGCAATGTCGGAGTCTCGTGCCGCGTCTGAGGCAGAACAAGTGGCTCCGCCTATTTTGGAGGAGCCTATCTTATTTGAGTCCCGTGCTTTAGTCCTTCATGGTCAAGATTTACCTCAAATTCCTTAGGAACTCCATCCCAGTAATAGTTTTGATTTAAATGTGTCAACATCGTCGCCACCCCATGCAACTGAGTTTCCCCCGGATGTGCCTCTAGTTGATCATCAGTTAATTATTGGAAGATTTACCTCCCCAAATTCCACCATCAATTGAACACAGTGCTCCGACAGCTTGCCGCTCGAACCGTCATGCAGCAAAACAGATGATTTCCAAACTCAAAAATTGTAAATAATGAAGTTCCTTAGTTGGAACATTCGAGGTTGTGGAGGCCCTGAGAAAGGTAGAGCTTTAGCGATTTTTATTTGTTCGCATCAGCCGAATTTTGTGATTCTGTTGGAACCAAAGCAAAATTTGGACTTCCTAGATAAGCTTTCTCGCACTCTTCATTTTAATTCATATTATCACTACATGCCTGTGAATACTCATATTTGGTTGATGACAGACATTTCTTGTTAGGTTCCATTGTTAAGAGGCTCGAACCAAGCTCTTTCTTTGAGATTATTGTTGTCGGTGTCAAATACCACATTCATGCAATTTACGCTCGTTGTTCCCGAGTCAACAAGAGAAGTTTATGGAAATTTTTGAACCCGATCATGATCGATTATTCAGTTATTAATTTATTCAGCAGAGACTTTAACACATACACTTCCTCAGATGATAAACTGGGCGGGATTGGCCCGGATATGCTTGCTATGTCGGAATTCAATGAATGGATTCATGAATTGAGTTTATTTGATGCGAGGTACATCGGTTCAAGATACATGTGGTGTAATCAACAACACGGTCTCCATCGTATTTGGTGTCGTTTAGACCGAATTCTTCATTTGGGTCCTTTAAACAGTACTATTCGAGTGATTCATCTCCCTCACTCGGTGTCGCATCATGCACCCCTTTATGTTCAATTAGGCGATATTGTTGTTCGCCATGGTAGATTTCATTTTATGCGGTCTTGGGTCGACCATCAGGACTTTCTTAACTTGGTTCGGGAGGTTTGGTCTCATGGCTATTGGGAGGACCCTTTAATTCGTGTTCATTGCAAGCTTCGGGGTCTTCGCAAGGCTTTAAAACATTGGAATTGGTGAATCTTTAGTGATGTTCGGGTTCAAATTGCTAGGCCAAAGATGAAGTTCTTAAAGCGGAAAGGGAGCTACTAGTACTTACTTCCCCAAGCCGGCTTGAAGCTTTTTGCAAAGCAAAATCGGATCTTAACGTGGCTTTGAAAATTGAAGAGGGCATGCTTCATGATAAATCTCGGATCAAATGGATTAAAGATGTTGATCGTAACACCGCTTTTTTCCATGCGACATTGGCATCTCGGAAGTCCAAACTTGTTTTTCGTGTTCAGAATGGCTTAGATCGGGTAACATTCACTGATACTTTGGGTGCAATGGTTGTGAATCACTTTTCGCAGGTCTTTACTAGCGCGGGAGGTCCGATTTCGGAGCAGCTATTTAATGTAGTTCCTCGGGTAGTTTTGGGGGCTGATTGTGACCGCATGTGTTCTATTCCCTCGAACTCGGAGGTATGGGAGGCGGTCTGGGGTTTGGGTCAGCTCAGTGCACCGGGTTTGGACGGGTTCACAAGGACTTTCTTTACCACATGTTGGGAAATTTTGGGGCAGCCATTGCAGCGGCAGTGAAGGCCTTTTTGGGGGGGTCGTAATTTACCAAGATCCTATACGTCCACTCTTATGGTGCTCATTCCTAAAATTGAAGACCTGGCGTCGTTTGCGGATTTTAGGCCGATTAGCCTGTGTAATTTTGTTTATAAAATTCTAGCAAAAATTCTTAATGATAGAATTGCAACAATTTTGCCAAATATTTTTTCGTGAAACCAATTCGGGTTTATTCAGGGGAGGAACATCCAAGAGAGTGTTGCTCTTTGTTCGGAGATGACGCACCATCTTTTTGACTTGGTTCCGGGTGATAATATGATTCTTAAGCTTGACATGTCAAAGGATTATGATCGGTTGGAGTGGAGGTTTTTATACAGCGCGCATTGGAGATTTATGGGTTTAATTCCCGTTTTATTGGTTTAATAGCAAGTTGTGTCGCCAATTTTTGGTATTCCATCGCTATTAATGGTAAAAATCATGGCTATTTTCAATCATCGAGAGGAGTTTGACAAGGCGACCCGCTATCTCCTGCTTTGTTTATTATCGCTCAAGTCATTTTGAGCGGGAATTTAGAGAATCAGATTCAGTCCGGGAGCATTTTACCCTTTCATTGTCGGGGTCATTCTATGATTGTTTCTCATCTCATGTCCATGGATGATACAATTATTTTTCTTAATGGACGACGGTCCTCCTTATCTTGCTTACTTGACTTGCTTCATGATTATGAACGTTCATTGAGTCAATTAATCAATTCGAGTAAGTGTAGATTTTATACGGAAACATCAAGTCCTTCTCGGATCAACCTTGTGACCCAATGGACCGGTAAGTGGCAGCCTCCCGTTCAAGTATTTGGGCGTTCCAGTGTCTCGTACCAGATTAAGAGCTGCTGATTTTTAATTTGTTATAGATAAATTCGAGACAAAGCTATCGGGTTGGAAGAGCAAGCTCCTTTCGGCTGGAGGCGTTTGACCTTGATTAAGAGTGTCTTAGCTTCCATCCCGATTTATGTTTTATCGGCATGTAGGCGTCCTAAATCCACAATTGCAATACTTCATAAGATTATGGCGAACTTCTTTTGGGATTCCAATTCGGTTCACAAACATCATTGGATTGGTTGGGACGGGGTTTGTAAGTTGATAAAGGAGGGTGGTTTGGGGATCCGGTCTTTATTCGAGCTTCACAATAGCCTTATTCTGAAATTGGCGCGGTCTTATATAGAGGGGCAATCTTTATGGGCTAAATTCATGCGTAGCCGGTTTAAACACCCGGCATATATCGGTTCGTCAAGCTTGGGATCTCATCTTTGGCGGGGGGGGTGCGATGTTGGTGCCAAGTTGATACAGTGACTGTTATTGGGTCTTTGGTAGGGGGGATATTGATTTTTGGAAGGATAAATGGTGTGTGTTGCCGCCGATTTTGGGTCGCTCGCCATTGTCCATCTGGGAGGCTATGCAGGTCCCTCAAATGGCTGCCAACGGTGGCGTGTTACGGCTAGAGGCAGCAACTAGTTGTATGGTGGCTTCTTGTCCCGACCAGTTTTTTTTACCCGCCGTCCAGATGGTAGGTTTTCAGCTAAGAATTTTTGGGAGGTGAACAGGTTTGTTGGTGCTTCATTTAGGTGGGTAAAATATATTTGGAATAATATAATTTAGGTTCGTATCTCAGTGTTTTTGTGGCATTTAATGAACGAGGGTCCCTGTTGATTCGATTATTTCTATAATTGGAATTCTAATGGTTTCGAGTTGTAATTGTTGCCTCACTCCGTCCCTAGAGACGTTGAATCATCTCTTTGTGACTAGTTATATAGCCCATAATGTTTAGAATTCTTTGAGTACCATGATGGTTGTTAATTTGTTTACCGGCTCGGGCGATGGCTTATTGCATGCGGCTTGGAGTTCATGTCGCCCCACCTCAGTGTTGGGGTTTGTTCGCATGGTTGCGGTGTGTTACGATTTATGAAAGATTTGGCGTGCTCGGTGTCGGGCTTGTTTTGAAGGAGTTTCGAGTTCTCCGATTGACATTGTTGATAAGGTACGTAGTTGGTTGATTGATCTCTTTCCAGTTTTTAAAATTCGTCAAATTCCGTCAATTATGGAGGTCAATTTATTGAACTCCTTGTCTCTTTTTCTATCATGGTTGCGGTTCCGTCCGACGCGTGGAGTGGCATGGATGCCGTCACCGGTAGGCTTGCAACTAGCGGTGGATGCCTCCAGCAAGGATTGTAGTGCAACATTTGGTGGAGTGGTGAGAAATGGTTTGGGTGAGGTAATTTTTGTATTTAGTTATCCTTTGGGTCATGGTACTAACAATTTTACGGAGTTTATGGGTTTGTTTCATGGTCTACGTATTTGTAAGCATCATGGAGTTGAGCTTGCTTCTATTTGCATGGATTCAAAATTAGTTGTAGACATCATGCGAAATCGGGTTTCCTGTCCTTGGTCCTTTAATTATTTGAAGCGTATGTGTTTGGATCTCTTGGGTTCCTCCAGGATTATTCATGTTCTTCGTGAAGCTAATCAAGCTGCTGATTGGTTGGTTGGTTATGATCTTTCAATTACTGCTGATTGTATTTTATTTTCTGATTTCCCTATTAGTTTGAATGTTATTTTTGATAGAGATAGAGCTGGTCATTTGTCTTTCCGTCCAGAGAAGTTATTTTTGTAATTTGCATTGCATGTAGCCCGTTAGGTGCATTTGAAGAGGTAAGACTCACTATGTCCCCTTGTTTTTTGTATCCTTATTTTTATTTTTAATATACAGGTAGGGGTCCGGTCAAACCCCCCACCTTTTTTTGGTGGTGTTCCCAAAAAACAAATGTTGACGAATATAAAAGATAAATGGTAAAATGTATATCAGTTGACTGATATAAAGTTACATCAGTTGCAACTTAACAAAGCCAATGAGGTGATGACGCCTCATTTGAAATCACTTATACCCACCCAAGTGAATTTGTGGGAGCGGAGCGACCTGTCCAAATTCGTAATTTTAAATGAGGTGTCATCAGCTTATTTATTTAACTGATATAACTTTATATCAGTCATTATACTCAAAAATAAATATAAATGTACTCTAATTACTAACTTCTCACTAAGAAACTTATTTTTGAAAAGAGAGTGACTGACTTTGGTCTATATTCTTCAAAGTTTGGGCTTCTGCTTTATTTATAAATTGGGCTTTGTATAAACAAGTGGATCTCAGATTAAGGTGGTTCTTGGCCCAGTAATATCAATCATATTACACATATCGTTTTATATACGGAAGTACAATAATATATTTTGTTTTTAACAATTCAATAATTTATTTATATAATAAAAAATTTAAAAGCCATTTTTTATGATCTCTTTTTATTAATTAATATTATCTTTATTCCTATCCCAAACTAAGTGAATACATAAATGGTTGAGACGACGAAGACAAGGAAAAAAACATTTTTTCTTCTTTGAGCTGATAAATCCATATATGATGTGATCACTAAATACATTTAAAAAAAAGAAAAAACAAACAAATCCTTACGAACACAAATACTGATGTGGTTAATTAGATTTTTTCTATCTTATTCCTATCATTCAATAATACATAACTTGATTTATCCTATATGTTTTTTTTGAATATTAGGATCTTAAGCCAAACAATATGACTTAGTAACTAAGCCAGCAATGAGGTAGGGACACCTCATTAAAAATGCCCAGATCCGACGGGTCGCTCCGCTCCCCTAAATTCACTTGGGTGAGTATAAGTGAAATTTAATGAGGTGTCATCACTTCATTGATTTGGTTTAGCCTAAACTAAATATTAATTGGCTTAGATTCATTTTTCTCATGTTTTTATTCATAATACTTTAATTTTTTTAGTGGAATATGATTATGAATTCAATTTTTTATTAAGAAAAATATAAAATTTGTATCCAAATTGTCTGCTTTATGTCCGGCTGGCCCCAAGGTCCCAAGCTTCTAGCTTCATCCTCAAATCTTCAAAGTTCTAATATTTTCAAGATAATTTTCTAATTAATAAGCGGACAAGATGACAACATCCTTAGCAGGGACGGATGTACATAGTCCCTTGTGGGGGCTGTTGCCCCTGACCAATTTTGTTGGAAATATACGGTATGATTTTTGTAATTTTTAATTTTATTATTGCTAATTTTTTATATTTCCCCCCACTAAAATTATGAAGTTATATAGTTTGTTCTAATTAGTTTTAAAAATTTTTAGTGTTTCCCCTCAATTCTTAAAAAATTTAGAATTGAACTACACTTATGAATAAATTTGTATAA